>JAMKCH010015581.1:0-25435 GCA_023653785.1 Ophioderma brevispina
TGTACATGTAAGCAACTTATATAAACTTTAGTAACAAAGAACAATTTTTTAATATGAACAGCAGATTAAAGAAATTCTTTAATCTAGAATTAAGTGCTGAGTTAGTCCTTCTGACGGTAAACTGAAAACGGTAATCTGTGAGTTACATCTTCAACCATGCCTAATGTTGACACATTATTTCAATCAGATGTTTAAACATGTCATCCTTTGGATGTTTTAAAAGAATCATCAATGTAAGTGTTGGATAGGGAGCTAAAAGGCTGTTGCAATTCTAGCAGTGTGCAAGCTCATGAAGCCCCAACTCATTGTTTGGCCAAGTACAGTTACCATCGAAAGGTCGTAACTCAGAGTTTAGGCTTTCTGTTAGTAAACAACGTTTGCACGCAGTGAGATGTGGGTGAAGTGTTAGTTTGGCTCTCTAGCAATTGGAAGTAGACTTGAGTTAAGGCTTCATGGTTTTCAGATCTGTAGTGTTACCATTTTTTTGGTACCAAACCTCAAAATCACAAAAAGTAGTTACGTCCTTCTGTTTGCAACACCCCTTCGTATGATTAAAGTGAAACTGACCAGGGCGGATCTTTTTTCTTTATTATACCAAATTGGCAATTAGGGAAAATTGAGCCTGTTATTGGCCCTACCCATGTTGTGTAAATGAACATCGAAACGTCGGATAGAAAATGCCAACTTAAGCCAGGTGCCTTTTACGCTCGTTTATAACTTGCAGGTGCCAGCTTAATTACCACTACAAAATCCAGCATGAGAATTTTTCGTGTTCCGCGAATTTCGCGTTTTTTTCCCTGCCCTACGTCAGATTTTTTATATCCCTAAATCCGCATTTGTTTTGAAAGGAAAACATCACCATTTTCTACCAGTTTCAATTTATTCTAAACGACTGGAAATCAAAACTCTGTTGAAAGCATTTTTGTGACGTTACCTCTTGTATTCCCATCAAGAGGAATAGTAAAGCACTCTATTGTGATTGTAAATGTGTTAGTTGAATGTGCCTCTAGGAATTGACGTTAATTTCCTACAAATTGGCTAAATCTCAGGCCCGCAGAAAAATATTACTCCTACATTTCAATCCAATCCCTCCATCCAGTCTGTTGAAGTATCAAATAAACAGATGAAGTTAGAAATAGACATAAAGAACTATTTCTTATGGTGATTAGATCATATAATTGAGGTGTTCGGACAAAATGGTCATAGATTGATCAGAGTTGGGCAAGAAAGGCACCTGGATAGGAGATTGTTCGCATCGTAAGCGTAATTGCCAATCCTAATTGTGAGTACTTAGTTCTTTATGTTTTCCCATTTTTCTTAAATGTCAAATTTTGGGATGATTTTTTTATTTTTGGCGTCCTCTTACCCTAATAGTTAAGTGGTAGCAAAAATGCCACATGATTCCTGCCATTCGGCAACCTTCACTGCCAGTAGCTGAATAGGGAATTGTCTGGGCAGATCTGTATACAGGAAAATTCCGATTTTCCGGCGTTTTTTTTACATGGTCACGCTCATGCCGAAAATCCTTGTCACAACATGTTACTCCACAGTTCAAGATTCTAATTGGTGAAATCTACATTGTATCAAGCATAACTTCACTTAACTGTAAGTTGTTGGTCTTTAAATGGACACATTTCTTATGGATTTTTTAATTACTGTTATTATTCAAAGGAAATGCATCATCTGATTTTTGTAAATGATGATTTCATTTCCCCAGTCCTTTATAATAGTAATTTAATAATTTTGCCATTTAGGTGACGGGAATCTATATGCTGAAGTAATGAGCATGAGGCACGACGATGTTGCCAAGCCTCATTCATATATTAACTCGCCCAAATTTATCATTGTAATTACAGCAATACAGACTAAAACGACAAATCAATTTAACCTATCGTGTGTGTCTGGCTGAAGGTCATTCAGTTTGTTGCATGACTCGTATAACACCTTCGAACTTATTTGTTATTCATACATACATATTAAAATAGCCCTCTACGTGGGGTTAATTCTTCGGCTCATACTGTTTTAGAATATGAAATATGCTTATAACATAAAAAAAATCAAAATTTTGGCCAAGATTTCACTTTCACTTTTAACACATGTTAAAAGAAGTCATGGGCAACATCTAAATTTTGAAATTTGCATTTAAGCCATATGAAACCAAGAAGGCCCCCCCCCCCCTTTACAGATTTCAGTCAAATCAAAAAGGCAACATTGCAAGATCATTGTTTTCACAATTAAGGTGATTCCTTCGGATAACTTATGATGGGCTTATAATGCGGTTCATTTAATTTTAATTTTAATTTTAACAGAAGTTTACTGGTGTTTAATTAAGTTGAAAGAGATGTGTGTGTGATGTGTCCCTTTCAGGCTACAAACTTTGGTATCTTCGCGTGAGTGCTAACGAAGATACTAGACGAGTAAAAAGCTTTTACCAGACCTAATAACAGTCCGTACATCACCAGCTCATATGCTCCAAGTCCAGTAAGTCTAGTTGGTTAAAACACAGAGGGTTTTTAACAATCCCATGATGCATAGCAAGTGCCTATACCATACGTACTAACGCTTTTGGGCTAAAAGCATTAAGTCGACTTTTTATGTGTTACGAAGTAGGTTTTTATGGATTTCAACATGACCCTTTGAGGTGAAATGAACCAAAAAGGTGCATTGTGGGCTTGACTCAAAACCCCTCTGTTTAAAACCATTCTCAGACATAGCTGTACGTCAAATTGAACACAACATCAATTATGAAGGTCTGGTCGGTAAGGTTCGGTTACTCAATGGCAATCACGTAAAGAAAAGATGTTGCTTGCTGAACATGTTAATTGCATCACCTAAACTTAATAGGATACAAAAACAGATATCAAATTGATTCTTGGAAGATACTTGTAATGCGTATTTATCCGCAAATACTAAATTTGCTTTCTATGCAGTAAGTAAATCATTTAGCTTTTGTTTGCCTTCCACTATTCCTCTACAATTGTTTGACAAGTTTATTTTATTTGGTTCCCATTTTTTTCTGGATTTTAGAAATAAAGATTGAGAATTATTTGTCCAAAAGAGTCAAATAGTTGAAATTTGCAGGAATAGCTTTAAGAGTGCAGAATAAGTCCTGTAGCTTCTCATAGTTTAACTTTTTTCAAAGTAAAGCCATTGGCAGACAAGGAAGAAAAGGGCCAGTGTTCAAAGATACTAAATCTCATTCATTTGTGTTGTAGTACGTGTCAGATGACTAAAATTTCTGATTTGTCTTTATTAGGTAGCTTCTAGTCCTATCATTTTCAGGGTATCTTGGATATATTCTTATTTGTCACAGACATGCAAAACTCCTGATTTTTGAAGATTTTTTTAATTTTCTGATTTAGCACATCACCGATAGTGCCTTTAATAGGAGTGCTGCTAGTTGTGTTAGTCCACTTGTATTTAGAGTACCTTAAACTTGTATAATATATTCGTTGTTTCAATTTTTTCAGGTTGCGATCCACCAAGAGACCCTAATGCAGACACCATGGAAGTAGAAGATATGGAGCTATCAGATGAGGATGGAAAAACAGCATGGCACCTATTGTTGGTAAATGTAGCTACAATGGGGTGCCAAAAATGCGGGGGAGGCTTCAAACTCAACCGCCAGTTGGCCTCTGTTCCATTGTTTAGATAATAGAAACTGGTTACAACAAAAATATGACCATGGAGGGACAAGAGTGGGGGAATCATCTATGAAGCTCCTTCTGGAAAAACTTGACCATTGGAGGGAAATTTTGACTTTTCAGACAAAGACATGACATATAAAAAGGTGGGAATTACCATGGCGAAATGTGATCTGTCCCAGGAACTATGCATTTTCCTGCCATGAATATGGCCATAATATTAGGATAGACACTAATCCTATCTATTAATATCCTTATTTAGGTTTGGTTGTTTTGATTACCAAAATATCTTCTTTTTAGTATCATTAGTTAGAAGGGCAGAACAGAAAAGTCCCTCCACTGTTCAAAAATGAACACAACCCTAGTGCTGTGTAGATTAGTTAGATTAGGCAACAAACCAAGATAGGGTTGTTTGCCTACTAAACCCCGCCTACTGAATAAGATTGTAGTGTAGTTCACATATTCTGTAGACACTACAATACATTCACAACAATTAGAAAAAAAACAGGCAAAATGCGAAGTTTTAAGGCTGCTTACTATGGTGGATTAGGGGACCATTCTTAGGGCAATAATATGGTAAGAAGTTGTAGGAAAGTCAACACAAAGCTTTGCAAGAAATAAAAAGATTGCGTTGTTTTATTGGTTAAATTTAAGGGGGGTTAACTCTGCATTTGTAACACATGAAACGGTATAATTCTTTTGGCTATCATCAATTAGGAATTAAAAGTGATGGCATTTTGCATCACGACCTCATTAGACTAATCAAAAATCTCCCGACTAATTATGTATGATATGATTTTCATTCATGATAGGCGATAAAGGAAAAGGCCTTTAAGAACATCCCCATATCAGGGCTGAAAAACCCCAAATGCCAAATTCACAGGTGAATGCAGGTCAAAATTCCTCAAAGATTGCAAAATTTCCCATCAATTAATGTTATTAAAAAGGACAACAATTTCCCCAATATAGCAAAAAATCCTGGGTGCCCATCATTGGGTGAATTAATTATCCTTGCATGCTGATTTCTAACCTCTTTTTAAATCGGTTTTCATTGTGCAGCTGCTCCAGCAAAATCTGCATTTACAAGCCAAACACCAGTTATGAGGGCAAAACTTCCATGCCAGCACTCCCTGGTATTACCCAATCCAGCTTAGGTGAGTCACAGATGTTCATGTACAGTAGTGTCCAATCAAGTAAAAGAAGTTGGTGTATCTGACGCCTAGAGTGAGTTTGAACTATGCTCAAGTGATCACTTGTCACACTTGCTTGGTTACAAACGTGTACATCCATTTCGGACACGGTCTTTGTCTGACTTTTGTGAATATGGCATTTCATCAATTGCGAAAAAAATTTCCCATGTATAAATAAATGCCTTTTACAATGAGGAATTAACTTTTGTTGCTCCTTGAATTCAAGATCCTTAAACAAAATGAGAAACTTTTAAAGGGGGATTGGCCAATTAAGGATTAGGAAGTTTTCAATCTTATAGATTGGCCGTTACTCCTAAAACCACATCTGTAATGTTTTGCGGCGATATTCAATCCGTTTTGATGCGGAGAGCTAAAACATGAGTTGGAAGCCCCATTGAGTACTGTGTTAAATAATTTGGCGACCAAAATGGTGCACATCTTCGCTCACAACTTCCAAACCAAACAATTTTGGCTCTAGATTCAAAGGGTAAATGAAGAAAAATAGTAAGATTCTTTGATACCAAAATGTTGGCCACTTACTTGGTAAAATTCGGGGCTTCTGGGGACGAGGATTTCGAGGCTATTAGCACTCGGGCCATGGACCTTTAAAATGCAAGACCCAAATCAGACCACAAAAAGATGACAATGCCTTGCAAAACAAGAACTTGCACCAATGTTTATATTGGGTGTAACTACAATTTGTTAAGAGTTCAAGATTTTCGCTGAGTGCACTCAACTTCTTAATAGGCAGTATTTTTTTACAAATTGCATAATTTAGATCATCTTTTGTGTCGTCTGCTTGCAAATAGACACATGGCTGGTATTCTAAAGGGAGTCTAACTTTAGACCCGTTAAACCAGGGTATCCTACATGAGTAACTCTTTTTTTTCAACATACTTTAAAGGTTGCTGTAACGGATGAGAAAATTAATCATGGATGGGCTGAAACGATCCATCCATGATGCATTTTTCTCACCTGTTCCATTTAACTTTCACAGTATTTTGAAAGGAAAAAGGTCCACTCATGTAGGACAACCTGGTTTTAAACCGGGATTAAAGTTAGAACTCCCTTTCAGAATCCATCCATAGGGAATTTTTGGTAGTCTGTGATTCTGTCTTGTCTGTGATAAAAATGTTAATCCTGATAAAATGGACACTGTGACCTATTAACATCATTTTGTTAATCAATACATCTGTACATGCTCTACCAGCCAAATACCCAATGGCCGTTCACTTTTTGCCATTTATCTTGATTTTGGTCTTTCCTGGGGTTCATCTAAATTAATTATTGGGTTTCATCTTGGCATTGGGGGTGCAAATATTAATATTGAACCAACCTGGAATATGACACATGGCCCCTGGTGTGGTAAAAAGTATTGCGTTCATGGTGGTAGTGTATCCAGTGTCGGCATACAATGTTTACCATGGTATAATGAATACAAGGGATTAGTATTGCCAAAATACAGTGACATAAGGGACAGTGATAAACACTACCTAGGGGCAAAGGAAATTCAAATTTGCTGATGCCATGCAGTAGTTTTGTCTAGTTTTAAACATGACACTGACACCAAGGGAAGAATGGCAATTTACAAAGTTGAATAAACGTTGAATCAATAAGGAGTGAGCTAGCCATCATTGTTAAAGACCTTGAGGCTAAAGTCATGCATGCATGAAGTCAGAAGAGGGACTCAAGTCAGATTTGGTATACTACTATCCTTTAATTTGCTGTGGTAAAATTAAACCAATGTACTTGAGCGTTTGCACAGAATTGCGTGCACCACACATAGATGCACACTGCGTTTCCTTGCATTGTTTTTCACCTACTTATTTCATACGAGTTCGCACTTTTATGAGGCCCGCCTATTGGTGGTAATCAAAGTATAGGTTTAGGCCCAAGTTCAATGCTTAGTCTGACACTGATCGCGCAATATTCTTAAAAACTGATCGCTCAAACTTAACTTGGACAAATATTGTGCGTTGAGACATTCAATTGTAGTCATGCTTGGTATTTTGATTAGGACATGTTGAAACCCACTACCCATTGACCTTATTTGCATTATTTCATTACATGACCGCATTTGCAGTTTTAACAAAAATTATCCATTCAGCTGAAACTTGGAAAAAAAAAAATATCATCAGGCAAAAAAAAAAAAAAAAAAAAAGAGGTCATTGTGGCTCAAAGTTCATCCCGTATTCAAAAATGTATATTACATCCGTATTCGGCAGACAAAACACCACATGTTTCCATGAAACACTTTATTTTTGGTATATCAAATTTTTCTATCAAAGATTGCCACAACATTGAGATGTAACACTACCATTGTTTTCTTTTCTGTGCGGAGTTCCACAAACCAGTGAAAGCTACACGCCACCTGGATTTTCACCACCTTCTCCTGATGGCTTCACCCATTGCCCTTTCTCCACCCTCAGTCACACCACTTCACTGACTCCAACCGAGGAGAAGAAAAAGAAGAAAAGATCAACATAAGATCGCCAAGGACCCAAGAGAGAGCATCACCATCACAAGCAAATCCAGGAGAGACCGCAGACAAAGCAGCAGTACTTGATTTGTTACACTCCAAGTCCAGACGCCTTTGTCAATCAGTCAAGTAGGACGTCCACTCCTTCTCGAAATCTGATTCAAAGGGAGAGGAACGAGTGGGCACTTCCTGTTCGAGATGCACTTGATATCTCAAACAAAACAAAGAAAAGCTAATTAAGGAAGCCACTACAAATCCCATTGAATTTCTGGACAAAGTTATAATAAGTCACAGCAGAGCAAAGGAAGAAAAGTGCTCAGTCAACATCCTTTCCATAAATAGTTTAACAGTCCTGTTCTACTTAAAAAGGAAAAGGCTAGAGGCCGCAAAACAAGCAAGACAACAACCATGAATTGCATAAAGCGATGCCTTGGATAGTGCATCTACTAAAGTGAATACACCTGTTAAGACATCTCCTGTTAAAACAAAGTCGCCAGTGACCACTGGCCCACCGGTGTTGCCGTTTTCTGTTGCAACTGTTGCAGAGTCTGTAGAAGAAGATAAATTCAAAGATCACCTTGCTGCTCATGCTCTTTCTGTAGGACATATTATGAAAGCTTTAAAAGAGGGAAAACCTTCTCCACCACCCCCTCCACCACCACCTGTTTCTAGTATGGTTGGGGGATTTGCCCAAGTTACAAGTGCTCCAAGCCTCTATACTTCATCAAGCTCTGCCCCATTGACCTATACCCCAGTTGCAACAAGTGCACAAGGTCAGTACACACCAGTGACAACAACACCTGTTAGATTTCCAGCACCAAATAATGAAATCCAAATCATAGGAGAAAAGCCTCCAGAAATTCAAGTGATTGGCATCAATCCACCACCGCATGCCACAGGAATGCAAGCACCATCTCATATTACAGGGGTGCCTACAGGGGTGCCACCTCCTGATCCACCACCAGGAGCTCCAGGCATAGGACCTACTCCACAACCTGTTCCACCTGTGTCATATGCCAATCCACCATCACACCAACTCGTACACAACTACCACCATTCTCAACCCCAAATAAACAATACTCTGATTATAATGCAGGGCCATCATATCCACAGCCTTCCCCAGGGCCTTCTCCTGGTCCTTCACCAGACCAGCAAATACAACCACCCTTTTCTTGATCAGCCCGTTGGAAGACCACCACCTGATCAAAATATGGAACCACTCTTCCCTCAACAACCTGTAGTAGGACCACCTCCCAATCAGGGTGTAAGACCTCCATTCTCTCAGCCGAATGTCACAGGACCTCCCCATGATACAAGGCCACCGTTTCCGGACCTTAATATGAGAGGACCAGCCCCTAATCAGGATATGAGACAACCTTTCCCCGAACCCATTAGAGGAGTTGGACCACCTGAACAGGACATTAGACCGCCATTCTCACAGCAGAATATAACGGGACCTCTTCATGATGTACAGCCAACTTACTCTGAGCCCAATACAACACAACCAACCCCCAATCTGGATATAAGGCCTCCTTTCTCCCAACAGAATGCCACAGGACCTTCCCTTGATACAAGTCCACCTTTTTCAGAATCCAATCGAAGGGGACCACCTTTCAATCATGATGCTAGTCCTCCATTTACTCAGCAAAATGTCTTGGAACCACATCGTGATGTGAGACCACCCTTCACTGAACACAACATAGGAGGACCACCACCTGATCAGGATTTGAGAGTGCCTTTCCCTCATCAAGACAACCAAATATCACCTGGTGATCAGGATATGAGACCACTTTTCCCCCCTCAAGATGGCAGTGGCCCACCCCAAGATCAGGATATGCGACCGTCATTCCCTCCACCGGACATTCAGAGACCACCTCCTGAACAGAACGTGGAACCTCTGTACCAGCATCGACCTCCTGAGCATCATCCAGGTACCGGTCAGTCTTTTGATCAAGACATGCGGCAGCCATACACCCCTACCCTTCATTCCGGTGATCAAGACATGAGACAACCTTTCCCACATCACTCTGCTGAAGGACAGCATCAGGATCATGATATGAGACAAATTAATCGTCAGCACAGCACAGGGGAGCAAACTGCTGAACAACCATATGATCCTGGGCAACTGTATGATACAGAACAATCCTACACAGATCAATCCTATTCAGAGGAACCCTACTCAGAGCAGTCTTACAATGAGCAGTCCTATTCAGAACAGTCATATTCAGAGCAACAATATACGGAACATTACCCACAGCAATCAAATGAAGGGCATCATACGGAACATCAGCAAGATGCTCAACCTTATGATCCAGGTCAGCCACTTCCCACTGACCAATTCAGTGCTGATCAACAACATCATGTCGGTCCGCCATTTCATGAGGAGCCGCCTCCAGATCACTTTTCGGAACAATCACATCATGAACGATTTACAGGACCACATCCTCATGATGCATTTAGTGGACCTAAATCAGAACAGCGCTATGGTGGACGACCTCGGCAAGAACGTCATATCAGTGAAGCAGCACAGCCAATTCAAGCTCTCAGCCTGTCTACACCGTCAAGACCACGCTCCATTCTCAAGAAGAGGAAGCCTGAAAATATCATCTCACTTGGACAGTCGGAAGAGGAAAGACCATACGAAGACCCCCATACAAGACCTCACTCGCAGCACATGGGAGCACCGTTGCCTTTCCATCTATTGCATGCACCTCCTCCACCCCCAGAGGAACCAGAGCATACCTGGCCACTCTCAGAAAGTCAAGAAAACTTACCACCTTCATCCGTCCTCACAGTGCCTGACAGGAAAATGCAAGATTCACATCAAGAAGCCCAGCCTATCAAAGTAGTAACATCATCTCCAGCTCCAGTGCGTATGCAAAGACCTGGTCCACCCCCAGGGCCGCCACCACCCACTGCAAAACGGCTGTCTGGAGCACCACCCCCTCCTCCGGGTCCACCACCGGCACACGCTCGTCGTCTAGGAAGTCACGAGTCAGAATCATCAAACAGAATACCAATGACGGATGAAGAATTGACAGAAATGGCTCATGCAGAGCTGGAGCAAGCCCTAGAGTTAAGTGATAGTATTCCTAGAATAAAACCTAGCAAAACTCTAGTTCAAATCCCATTAACACCAATATTTGAGGAAACCGAAATCAAATAGCCGCCTGCTCCAAGACCGATTCTAAAATCAGCACTTAAGAAGGAGCAGCGTGTGCCGCTTCCACCTATTTTAAAATCGGCTCTTAAAAGGACATCCAGATTAGAAACTCCCGAGGAGAAGCCTCCAGTGTCAATACAAAACAAGTCTGATTTATCCGAGTCAAGTGCAGCTTCTAAACAAAAACAGTCTAAACCCGAAGCATCCAAATGGGAACCAATAAAATCTCAACCACCTAAAGAAGATGACAAAAAGTCAGAAGAACCCAAAGACAAAAAGTCAGAACCCAAAACAGTGGTGGAAAAACCCAAATCACCAGCTGTAAAGCAAACCAATGCAAAATCATCAAATGCGGATGTGAAAGTATCGGAATCTCCTAAGCCTGAACCGACATCTCCTATCCCAGTTCTTGGTAATAAGAAAAAAGAAGTGCCGGCTGTCAAATCTCAAGTCAACACTCCACCGTCAGCAAATGAAAAGCCAGGGTATCATAAACACAGTGATGATTTTGCTGGTGAATTTTCTAAGCCTGAACCGACATCCCCTATCCCAGTTCTTGGTAACAAGAAAAAAGATGTGCCGGCTGTCAAATCTCAAGTCAACACTCCACCATCAGCCAATGAAAAGCCAGGTTATCATAGACACAGTGATGATTTTGCTGGTGAATTTTCTAAGCCTGAACCGACATCCCCTATCCCAGTTCTTGGTAACAAGAAAAAAGATGTGCCGGCTGTCAAATCTCAAGTCAACACTCCACCATCAGCCAATGAAAAGCCAGGTTATCATAGACACAGTGATGATTTTGCTGGTGAATTTTCTAAGCCTGAACCGATGTCCCCTATCCCAGTTCTTGGTAACAAGAAAAAAGATGTGCCGGCAGTCAAATCTCAAGTCAACACTCCACCATCAGCAAATGCAAAGCCACGTTACCATAGAGCTAGTGATGATTTTGCTGGTGAACCTCCCAAGCCTGAACCGACATCCCCTATCCCAGTTCTTGGTAACAAGAAAAAAGGTGCACCAGTAGTCAAATCTCAAGTCAACACGCCACCATCAGCAAATGAAAAGCCAGGTTATCGTAGACACAGTGATGATTTTGCTGGTGGAGAACATAAACGACCCGATTACAACCGTTCGCGGTCGTATGAAAAACCAGAAAACCCAAATGTACATAGCATTGAAACAGTAGGACAACGAAGAAGAAATTATTCCGATAGACCTTTTGAGAGGCACCGGGATAGATTTGAAGGTAGGTTTGACAGAAACTTTAATCCACAGTATGGAAGACATGATAATGCTCAGCCGCCTGATCGAATGAATCGGCAAATGGGTAATTTTGATCGCCGTCCAGACCGGTTTCAGGACAGGGGGATGGGAAGGGAATTTGAACATTATGGTCCTCCAGGTATGGGTCATGAACAGTTTGGAAGAGGTCCACCACCAAAGAGACATGGTCCGCCAATGATGGGTGGTCCACCATCTAGGAGACAGCCTCCGCCGTTCTACAGGTATTAAATTTAAACTACATAAGTCTGAGCAAGATAATTCTATATGGTTAAAAGAATGCATTATGTGAACACTAAATGTTACTGTTTGGTAAATTACAAAATATTGCCATGTTAGTAATGTTAGATCCTTAGCTGGAGAAATTTCCCCAAAACTGATCATATGACTTCAAGTATGCTGACCTGATGTTTTTAAGCTGTGATCAGAACATTGTTACCTTAAAATTATGTTATGGTTATGTAATCTTGTTACCAAACACTAAGTGGGGAACAAATCAGTTTGGAAGAGATTTTCTCTGCATAGATTTTTTATACCAAAGCCTAAAGCAAGTAATCGGTGATGATAGATTGTCAGAGTATTATTCTGAAACTGGGGAGGAGTAGAATATTTTTAAGGTCATGTGCTGAAAAGTGACCACATGCCTTTAATAGAGGAAAGCAGCATTTTGGTCTATACTCTTGTCTAAGGGTTGCCATTCTTTACATATATTCACAAGTGTACAAAATTTACCCCTCCTCAAAATGGAAAATACCAGAATATGATGACTTTATAATGATGCCTATATTGTTGGCTGGTATTTTGGTTCACTTTGGAATCTAAATTGCATGTCAAGCGTGGACCATATTCCCAGTTGTTTGCCTTTCTGCATTATTTGTCTTTAGCATTGTTAGCTTAGGAAGTACTCCCGATTCCAGAAAAATATAGCGTTGTGTTTTTTTAATATTAAAAAATTAATAGAAAATAAGAGAATAATTCAGTATTACTGAATCCCAATAGAAAAATTATACCTAATTTGAGAGGGAAGTGAAAATCTTCATTTAAGCTCGGTTTTAGAAATAACTGTACACTAGTCTTACATGGTTTGGATTCTTGGTAGCTAAATATAGTCAGATTCCCATTATGGACCTTTAAATATGAAATTGACCATACCTCAAAATTTCACTTGCATGCAATGATAGTCTTCCAAAACAATTAGGACCTAATAGAATTTCAAATTTGTTCATTCCTTTCTATTACTTTTATTTGGAAAATTCACTGCCAATTTATTTTGGAATCATCAGTGGCAGCATGAGTAGGCAGTGTTACATAAGAGGTTGGTTTAAATCTCCGCCACTGGATGGCTGCCGGTTCATGGCGGTTGAAACTAGTTGCAACTGGAAAGATCCGGGTGAAACCAGCAAGTAACCGGTGGTTGAGTTTTGAGGCCATTCCTAACTTCAGGGGGGTAGGATACGATCTGCTCGATTTGGGCATTGGGGATTTCCAAACGGTAATTTGTGGAATTGCTAGGTGCATTTACTATGGCAGTCTCGGTCCCAGTGACATTACAAAATCTTCTCTTAAACCTCAAAAGATCTTAGTAATATCATGAAAATTTACGGAAAAAATATTGACTTCAAAATCCGTCGGGGTTAGTTGATTAACCCCGCTGCAAAATAGTGTAATTTCCAATAACGGTCATTTAGATTTAAATATTCGTGACCAGGCCTAGTCTTCAGACAAGTCTGTGTGTAACCGTTTGATATGCGTAAGAGCGCCTTCCTACCGTTAAGTCTTTAAAACAGACTAGCACCCGGAAGTTGATGCAGTTTTGAATTCGCTGTTGCTGTTAGGTTGATACAAAGTTACATATATTGCTTTACCATTCACGCTACTTTGTTTTTTGTTGATACCAGTCCAATGCGTGCCACCACTAAGTGTACTACTCTTTGTAGACTTGTGAAAATGAAAGATCTGAATGCTCCCTTAGAAAAGTGTGTTTAGACTACAGTTAAATTATGTAAAAGCAACATGGTAACTGCTTTCAGTTGAATTGGTTAGGGATTTTCTTAATATATCACTGATACTTGGTTACAAATTTCCTGTTCGAGATTTCTTTTGAAAAAAGTGTATTCAGACTGCTTGTAAAATCCAGTAAGAAATGTATTATACATGTATAGGGAGGATACTGTTAGTACTATAACACAAGGACCCTGGCAAAATTTGCTGTTGAATAGCATTACACATTTTTCATAGGATTGTACAATTCTTACCATGTTTGAAATGTGTATTAATTCCCTCACTTATAGGAACCATTTTTGGTATTGAGTTAGTAGTTGATACTTGCCTAATTGCTATCCTTTCATCTGGGCTTAATTCTAATAATGTTTAACTATTTTTGAAAAGAAGAAATGAAATTGAAATTTCTAGAATTGCATAATTATTGACAATTAATTGATCGGACAAAATTTGTGTGTGAAATGCTGTTATTGATTGTTAAATCATGCCGATTTGTACCCATTTTATTCAAGCCTTTGTCTTCACTACTTTGCACTCGACACTGATTTTTTTCCTGCAAGTGTAAAACTATGTGTATGAAAGCATTATATTTTAAAAATATTTGACTATTATTTTTAAAGTGGGTTATCAACATTATTAATTATCTTGGTCTAATTTACATACATAGATTTTATGCTGTCATAAGTAACTCCTAAAATAATTAGTACTCTTGTTACAACTTTATCAGGGCTTCCTGGTGCCATATTACTAAACAATGTGTATTAACTGGAAAACCCCTTTGAGAAATGGACCCTAAGTAAGTTGAAATGTTTCTGAAGTACACTTCTGTCGTAACTGTATATGGGTTCCTTTTACAAACATTATTTATGATGCATATATTAGTTGTAAAACTACTGTGATATGGACCTGTTGTAACTTTAGATGGATCTGAAATTACAAGTACACTTCTGTCATTGTAACTTGATGGATTCCTGTTACAAATCCATATTACTTATGTATATCGATAGTAAAATCTTTTAAAATGGATCCATTGTAGCTAGAAATGCATCTGAAGTTACAAAAGCCATTTCTCATACCATATTTGATGCATATAATGGTAGAACTTTTGAAATGGATCCAATGTAACTAAATATACATCTGAAGTTACAAGTACCCTTCTCTCTTCATGACTGTATAGTGGTTTCTGCAGTGATGTAGTGGTAATTTTTTTTGCGTATTACGCCCAAAGTTCTAAACACCAAGCCAAAGTCAAGGCACTTAGAGGTGATTTACACACACAGGCTACGAGCGTATAGCCTAATTACTATTTTTCGCATATATGCATGCATAGCCTAATTACTCCACTGCATCACTGGGTTTCTGTTATAAATCCATGATTTGTATTAATCATAACACTCCTTTGTGAAATGGATGCATTTCAAGCTAACAACTTATCATAAAGCCTTGTGAAACAACCCTGTGTAGTCATGAATAACTGAGGGGGAGTTGTAGGTTGTATTCTGAAAGGGAGACTAACTTTAGACCTGGGTTTAAATCAGGGTTAGTCCTACAAGAGTGGACCTTTTTTCCTTTTAACATACTCTAAATGTTCGCTGTAACAGGTGAAAAAATTCCTCATGGAAGGGCCATTGTGGCCCATCCATGAGGAATTTTCTCATCCGTCATTTTCAACTTTCAGAGTATGTTGAAAGAAAAAGGTCCACTCATGTAGGACTAACCCTGGTTTAAACCCAGCTATAAAGTTAGACTCCCTTTCAGAATACCAGCCATAGTGATCAAGAAATTCACCCATCAATAATATCTGTTTTAGTGTGGTTAAAGTGTCAGTCCCAGAATCCAAAGGTCACTGGTTCGAATCCAGCTGAGTGCCCATTGTTTTAATTTTCAGTGTTTACACATACTGGCCACTCCAGGAAATGAGTGAAATAATTGTACAAGTAAAAGAGTACTTTGAGAGTTTTAAATACAAAATAGCAACATTATTTTAATTATGTTGTGAATGTGTACATGTCATGGGTATTTTGTGCTTTAATTTTGAGGATAGGAGAGGGCAAGTAATTCTATCTACTCTTGTGTAATTTGCTTGCAAAATTAATACCGGTATTTAGTTGATGTGTGTTCTTAATTGTGTTATGACCTGGTCAAGCAAAATAAAAACAATGTTAACTAGGTGTGTGGTTTTTTTAGTTCAGAGTTAATTAATATTCAAATCTTTTGGTTTCCCCTTTTTGTTAGTAAGTACCAAATATTTCGGGTATAACTTGGTTGTCTTATATCTAAAGCAAATTGTGATATAGAAATCTCAAATGACTCGGCCTCGAAACATACCTGCATTTTTTGCTTGATCAAGTCAACTATGTTAGGAGTAAACGTCATTAACGAGTCCCTTGACGGTAGCTCCCATGCATTTCATAGCACACACAACCTTTAGAAGTTGCTTTAAAAGCTCTGTACAGGCTTGGACATAAGGGATGCTTGTGAAGAAAATCACTGTTTGTCTTAAGGGAACCAACCAGCGATCAGTACAGCTCTGTTATTGTAACTTATTTTCGGAAGGTCATCTCCGATCTATCCCTTTCTGACATAACCGAGAGCGAATCGCTTTGCATTGATTGTCCCCGGGATTGTCCCAAGTGATTACAAGTATAATTGGCTATTTCCACCCCGACCTCCAACTGGTGATCAAACTTCTTACATTTAGATTGCTCTATTGATCACAATGGTTGGTGATTTAGTTATCTTTTATTTCAAATGATTTTGGTCAGCTGATAAATTGTAGATTAAGCACAAATATTTTTCCCTTTTGTTTCATGTACAGAAAATGTAAAATTTGTTTATATTGAAAAAAAAAATCAATGTTGACAAGGAAACATTGGCTATGTTGTGACTGTAAATAAATGCCCCAGGAAATAAAACAATCACTTGGTGCATTATTAAAGGCTCAAGTTAGATGAAGGTATTCCAACTGGATAGTGGTGGTGTTTGCGTAAATATGAGAGTGATGGTATATGAAGATTGAATTCTATATATATTTTGAGTCTTGGTTTCAAACCAGTTTGATTGTTAAAGAATAAAGTATCACCACTTAACTGTTTGAGGTACTGAACATTCAATGGGAATGGGGTTGCAATTTGTGGTTGCCTGTTTAGTAAGAGAGCTTGGGGTGGAACTGAAATGGTGAAAGTGGGCCTTGAGCAACTTTGATTTGGAAAAAATCCAGAATGATTGTATTTTGTACACAGAAAGAAAAAACTTTCCATCTTAGAATGATGCTGTTGAATTTGGGATGTGGTGGAGATTGGTGTTAGCAATAAGTAAGCATCAGCCAATTGTTAGGCACAATAGCAGTGATAATAGAAGACAAGTCAAAAGAAGTGATATGGATGATACAGGGTGATCCCAAAATAAAAGTGACTCATGACAATGGCAATATTTGCCATGGGTGCATTTTTGGGGTTACCCTATATATAAAAATGAGATTGCAATCATATTTTACATACACCAAAGTCAAACTGTCCAAAGTCAGAAAAAAATTGCCTCTGCTATTTAATTATAAATTGTGATTTTTTTTATATTTTTAAAAATTGCTTGTAGATATTTAATAAGTGCAAATAATTCAATGGCCATTTTTATCATTAAATTTTTGTTTATATTTAAAAAGCAGCAGAGTAGTGGAAGACTAGGACAGTAGATGATGGCTTATGTATTTTATATTGGATCAGGTCATTTTTGAATGACTTTGAATAACCATCATTCGCTTCCAATTTCTGAGAAAAATATTAATTGTTTTGAGACTTCTGGGGTATGGTTTAATATATTGCTTCAAAACAAACCCATCTGGCAGAAGTCAATCAAGTTTGCTACCAACTTGTGCTAAGTATGCTGGAGTTACTGGGAATTAATTCAAAACATTTTATAGGCATATGGCAACATCTTCTAATTGGGGAGGCTGGCCTTTTTGTTTTTTAATTTCAATGCAATTTGGCAAATTTTGACAAAGATTGGGAGCACATATCCCTCTGCCCATGTAACACTATGGCACTGCATTGGTCTAAGAGGATCAGATCCGGCATGGAGTTCACAAAAAAAGTTCTTAACGCCCAAGTTCAAAGCCATCGTATCTCTAACATTAAAATCCTATGCTAGAGTTATGATGGGTTTATACTATGTTTGATCACAAGTTGGAGGGTGACGTCACTGCGCGTATTAGGTTTTGCACTCTAGAAAGACTCGGGCTGAACTTGGAATGGCAGTATTCATGCATGCGAATAAAGGCGCAGCACAATCAAAACGCCAGGGCTAATGCAGAGTTGCGGCATGAAATCCCCCTCTAACTTGGGATCAGACAGAGTATAGAACTTGCGATGTGTTGTAACTCTTTGTGAAGACTATTCCAAGTCACATGCATATCTTGTAGGAATGGGCTGTTCCATCTAAAATATACCACAGTGTGAGTGTGGCTTTCAATTGGAAAGCCTGTTGGGTAATTACGTGAGTGACCTGATCAACAACCTCATGCCCCTCATGGGCCAATTTAATACACATTTTTGCTTGTACTATCCAAACGGCTGGACCAATTTAACCCCAAAATTTGTAATCAGATGTTTTCGGTGATATGCTTCTCTGTGAGGGAGAAGACATGAAAAATTGGACCATGATCAGGTCACCCACTTTTTATATTTATATTCTCTGCTTCTTGGAAAAGCATTCTCGTTCCAGAGAAGTTAGAGAAGATAAAAAAAATACACCACATAAACACACACCACAAAGGTTGGTGTTGGGTTGTGTTCAGGATCATCATCTATACCAGGATCAATGCAATGTGTGGAGAAACATGATTCACAGGGTTTCCCAAACTATCAAACCAGGTTGAAGTATGATTTTTTGTGGCAAACTGATCATGAACAAAGCCTGCGTTTCTTAGACAACATCTCGGCAAGAGCTCCATATGTACCGCCCTTCCAAGTTCTACATTTAACAAATTCTTTGACCTTAGGATTAGGGTATTTGCTACTGTCAGGCCATAAATTAAAAGAATTTGTTTCCTGTAGAATTTAAAAGGGGATATGTATGGAACTCTTTCCCAACATCCCTCAGAAAATTGGGTTTTGTTCCTGATGGTGTGGACTCCTACCATGCAAACAAACTGTCGGGACATCGGTTGTATGAGGGCGGTTGATTGTGAATGGCAAAAGGTACCCATATAAAAAAAATAAAAAAAGTGTGATTGTGCACACATGCTTGTGTAAAGGACAGCAAGGCACAATTCAATCTTGTCACAACCGTATTGATTGTAATCAAGAAAACCTGTTGCTACAATATTTTAGAGGTGGTGGCCTTCACTATTTATGAAATAAAATCTCCTTTGTGGCAAATAGAGGAAATTTGTACGAAGGCGTCGCCAGATGGTATGTTTTCAAGCCACAATCCCAAACAAAGTGGCTTGTAAGACTATCAGAATATTAGTTATGGCACAATCACAGCTTATCAACGCGTAGTGATATGAGTGTAGCACAATTGCTGGGCCTCATTCATGCTCCAACCTAATTTGATAGTTGGAAATATTCCTGTCAATATCTTGCGTGCACCTGCTGTTCGATACTTTGCATAAAAGAATATCATGCTTGGCAACCTACTACAGAAGTATTTCACAACTTAAACATTTGTGTGTAGAATCAATGCAGTCCTGTAGATATCGATTACTCGGAGCACTTCACAGGATAATTGGATAGTTACCAACTCAATTAATTTCCTCAAACGATTGTAGTTGTGAAATGTTCCAATTAGGCAATAGGCTCTATTCATGCTCTGTCATTTTGGAATTAAAGTGAGGCTTGTATATTGGGTGGATGGATGCACATGGCACTTGCCGAAAGTGTTTGTGTCAAATTCTAAGTACGGGCATTTTACAGTGGCTGTTGTATGGAGCCACCCAGAGCTTGCTTTTGTTACAAAATGGCCGATGCATGAGCAGCGTCTATATGCAACACTAGCATTGTTAAAAATGCAAAGTGCAAGAATTGGGAGGTGCATCAGATCATATGCAGAACAAGAATTGTTTATTACTGTACTGACCCAAGTATAGTCCCACATATTTTTAACCTGAAATTAACTTGAATTTAGAGGGTGGGATTATATGGGATCTCCATCTTAACATAAACACCCAAGCATCAAAATGTCAGCTTTTTCAGGTAAACTTATTCCAGATATTGTCAAGTTGCAATTGAAGTGTGTGATCAACAAAGACCTTTAAATGGATTAAAGCAAGAACAAATTTTTATAAGAAAATGACAAGAAGATAATACCAAAACTGATTGTAAAAAAAAAATGAATGTAATCTATTGCCTTCAAGCAAAAAACATGGAGGGATTATAATAGGATTTCTTCAGATTCTTTCAAAACTGGGGATGGGATTATAATTGAGTGTGGGACTATACTTGGGTCAGTACAGTATATATGTTATGTTGATTGGCAACAGGGGCTCATTAACGGCAGTGCAAGAACTTGAGGGTAAGATGGAGAAATGTCAGCTTGACTTGTGGATTACCAAGGATGAACACCTCTGAATGAACAAGGTATGTACATGAGAAAAACTAGGAAACTGTCATGTTTAAATAACCCTTTAAAAATGTATCCTAAATTATTTGCTTTCCCTCTTTTTACAAATATTTACCACTTTCAAAAAGAGGGTTAACTTTTTAAAGCGCCACCATATGTGAACCCATAATGCATACATAAAAACATATAATACCTATTTAAGAACTTTATACACATATCATAGTAACTTAGTGGGACCCATCTCTGCCTTGAATCCAGCAGAATGAGGTAGGCTCATAGTGCTGCTAAGTACAGGAAGGACCTGCCAACTTGGGCTTTTGAGAAAATTATCTCTGAGGAACATTTTAAAGGGACATAACACGCTAATTTTTAATTTACATATGTGATAAATTGTGTTGAAATGATTCTCAACATTGATGATATTACAATAAATTAGAAGACAAAAATCGGGAACTGATGGGTGCATCCATGTTACCAATAATCTCACGGCCATAGTGACGTTTCGGCCATCTCGCGGCCATTGCTACGTCATGTCTATAGTTTGTCCCATGATGATTGTCAAAACAAAATAATTTAAAGCAATATTAGCACATTTTTTGAAGAGTGCCCCCGATTTTCAAAGTTTGATATTTTTGCACAGCTATGTTGGTAATTGTCTAGAAAACTAAACCTGCGAACGAGAATGCTAAAAAATGCGTATTTATCATAAAATGAGCGATTTTTGTAATTAGAATTGGGATCCTAGATTGTACTTAACGGCAGAGCTGGAAATGCTAAGTTTATGTCCGTCCATGATGAAATAGTGCCACCTCGAGAAAATAACCTCTAACTTGATTTGCCTGAACCAATAAAACTAATGGATGGAGTGTAGACACGTACCTGGCGCATTCCCGGCTATTTCACATTGGAAGGCCGTTTCCAGCAGCCGTTGAATTATTATCGGGATCCGATAATAATTATTCTAATTACAAAATTCCTTCGTTTGTGAGACAGACATTTTCGAGCTTAACCATTCACAGGTATGGTTTACTAGCCAGTTACCAATGCAACTGTGTAAAATCTCAAATTTTTTGAAAAATTGGGGGCGCTCTTAAAAAAAATGTGCTAATATTGCTTTAAAGGTGCTTGTTCCGATCGTCCTTGGGACCCCCCTGATTTAACCGAAAGTAGTATCAATTTTGATATCAGATGAAAGGCCGTATTTTTCTCATTGTCATTCTGAAATTTCAGCTTCCAAATCCATTTCTTTCTCAAGATACAGATAAAAAACTGCCGTTTTAGTGGTTAACCACTATTATTAGCACAGTAGTGAATAGGGCGTTGCACTATGCATTATCGCGTCTAGCATCAAAACCGCAAGTTTATATCCCACGGTACTTGAAGGTCAGTGTGTACAAGTGTCAGGCTCTCATATCAAGTAGAGAACACGATAGACAAAAATCGGAACAAGCACCTTTAAGTTAGATTATCTAACATGTCTAATAGGTTTGTATGTCTTTGAATCGACGCAAATCTGCAGTGATTTTATTCCAATAAAGAAATAACTTCTTCACAGATTAACCTCAATACAAATAACGAGTAGGCCGCCTTCGGATGTATCCTAATGAAGAGCAGAACCAATTGAAGTCCCACCTGTCCCACATCACCGTTCAGCTGGCCAGATATAGCAATATAGTGTCATTCCAAGGTGCGCATTGAAAGATCTCAATTGATTTTATGCGGGGAATTTCAAGTTATTGTATAGCATGTGTCATTGTGGGACTCTAATAACTAATATGAAGGGCTCTACTCGAGCATTACATGCTCAATAGCGTTTCGGTTGCCACTTGTCCCGCTTTAAAAAAAAAAAATACGGTGACATGTTGTGAGACACACTATATAATCCGCTAAAATTCTAACATTCCATCACACACCTGCTTTATTCGTTGGCAACATGGCCGCTCCCATCAACCCAGCGAGAACAATAAGCAAAGCGTAGTGTGATGATCTCCTTTAAGCACTGAAGGCACCCCTTTTACAGTCCTGCTTCCTAGTCTACCTAGATGTTTAAAACTGTTTAGGGACTGGTGACCGCATTTATGAAAATCAATACAGGGGCATGTTCAATCTGCCCTGAGTAATGGTCCCAGACCTGGGGGTGAGTGTTGTCTTGAGATTCGCCTCAATTGGAATTAATATGCATTGATCCATTGTCATAAAAGCAAACCATATTAATTTAACCAGGGATTATAAATTTTGGAGAATAAGTGGTAAAAGCTTGTATTGGAAACAGTTTTCTGTAAAATAGAATGTGCACTAAATATGTCAAAGTGTCCAAGTCTTTTAACCAGCATAAATTGCCAAACCAAATTATAGTTTCAAAGAAATATCATTTACAGTAATGTATTGGTTGAAATTAGTTACTTCTGACTCGGACTCTGTCAATAAGTTGCATAATATTACACACAGATTGTGAATAGCCTTATGATGATAGCCCTATGGATATTTAGTTTGATGTCAAAGGAAATCTAGGGGTGGTTTTAAAGGTCCATGGCCCGATTGCTAATAGCCTTTCCCCAGAAGCCCCAGATTTTTACCAGAAGTGGTCATCATTTTGGTATCAGAAGAACGCTACTATTTTTTCTCAGTTACCATGCGCAATCTTAGAGCCAAAGGATGTTGGTTTGGAAGTTTTGAGAGAAAATGTCGCCCCATTTTGGTCGACCAAGTATTAATTTTACACAGTACTCTATATGGGGCTTTCAAAATCACCGTTTTCAGCCTCTCGACATCAAAAAATGAGTGAAAAGTGGCGCGCGCGCAAAACTTTACAGAAAGGGTTTTGGGTGTGAAGGCCCAATCTATCAAGAGAAAACTTCATATCCTTAAATCGGGCCGTCCCACTTTAATTATGGAAAATGCTGTTTTCATAACGTGAGGTATTTAAAGAGACATGAGATTTCCAGGAAGAAGCGCCCCCAATTTTTCTCGACCCGGGTTTTTTAATATTTGGAATGTTTACCAATGCTTAGATCACACCTGAAGTGAATAAGCAGTAGTTTATGCATAAGATGATTGGTAGTTTCTGTCGGGCACGACAAAGTCACGCATGGTTTTCTATGGGGGAACGATGTACGAAACAGGCAAGTTTAAAACCAAGTTTGCAGTTTTCGTTTGAGCACTTGGTTTGTCCAATAAACTTTGAAACGTTCTGGGGTCGGTGGTCTACAACTGATACAGTGAAATTTGAGAGAAATTGGTATCCTAAAAAATCATCTCCATGTCATTTAACAGGGTTGATAGGGCTATGCCAAAGGTGGAGCAAAAATTGGTGGACTTCAAAGATGTAGAGGACAAAGTGATGCTGAAACCCAGAAATGTTGTTCTGCAGCATGGCCCCAACAGTACTACTGGCCATGCTTCCATAGATACCTGTGAACAACACTTAAGATCACTGATTTAAGCAGCGCTCCAAAAATTCCCAAAAGCACCCAAATGAATTATCAGTGGTGTGCTACCAAGATTTTGGGATGACAGGGAAAATAGAGTGTCAGCCCAACTGAATGCCAATTCTACAGATATTGTCAACAGAGTGCAAGGGTATCATTTGTTGACCATGTACCCCACTTTCTCACACACACAGCGTGAACACGCAGGACTTATTTGGGACAAAGTTCATCTTAACTACAGAGGTCTGGGTAAACTTGTCATAAATCTAAGAAAAGCTATTACCCAGTATCTTTTCACAATACACCACACCCAACCAGACACAAAAACAATAGCAATCACAAAAACAACTAGACTAGCCATGTAACCAAACTACAGGTACATATAGATGTGTGCAAATGATGTTACATAGTAATATTAACCCTAAAATAAGTTATTCAAATATGTAATATAGTGTAAATAATCAAGACCACCAACACATTTTGATGATTGTAATTTCTGATATTGTACCTATACATGTAATATAATAATCTTGATATGATATGGCCGAGAGTCATAAGAACGTGTCTGATATATTTAACAAAACTGGCATTGTAAATAAATAATAGCACTTTTTGAAAAATGCTGGAGTCAAAATGTATTGAGCATAATACGCAATAACATTGACGTTCTCACAAGAACAATTAAAAATCTGTGATGCTGGTTTGTAAATTTTATTTAATCCTTAATAGATAAACCATAAAGATTAATTTGTTTTTGAATAACTGATATTATGATAATTGTACATATTATACACATGACGAATTTAAACAAACACATATCTTACTTAAGCACACACTAATTTTTTCATACTAAATTTAAATATGCGTAGTATGTCTAAAAATTTTCATAAATTAGAAGATCTTTGAAGGTAATTAAACAGACTTTTCACTTATTGGTGTTGCTGAAAACATGGTGTTTTTAAGCAGATGATCATTGATTATTTTACTTAAAATTATAAGTTTGAAACTGTAAATAGAATTGATTCTCCATAGGTGGTGTGGTCTTTAGTCTCCTAAATATATTAATTTTATAAAGGGAGAAACCGATCTATGCTCACAAAAGTTCTTTATGAATGCCGTTTTATCGAAATAAACACCCCCCCCCCCCCCCCCCCCCCCCCCCCCCCCCTAATATAATGACAAAAATATAAAGGGGTGGTGTTATTTAACAGACTCATCACCATAGTATTAATGGAATTTACTAAACATTTTGATAAATAAGAAATAAAAATTGCTCGTGAGAATAAAATAATTTATTTAATGGGCGATTTCAATATTGACATCCTAAAAGATCATGATAGGCCTATTAGTGATTTCATTGAAATGATCTACTCATATTCATGCTACCACTAATGACTTAGACCAACACGTATTACTGATAAAAGTGCTACATTAATTGATAATTATTTACCAATAACTTAACAATAGTTAGTGGTACTTATGGTGGTATTAGACATAGCTGACCATCTGCAAAACTTCACTTTAACTGATAATTCGACTAGATTACTAAAAGCAAAAACTACAAAGTAACGAGAGACTTCTCAAATAATAATACGCGGCCACTTAAAGATCATGTTTGAAATTAATTGGGAAAATGGACTTAAATGTATGATGTTAAACAATGAGTATAATAACTTTATGGAAATGTT
>JAMKCH010015582.1:0-59908 GCA_023653785.1 Ophioderma brevispina
TAATAACACAAAATAATTAAGAATACATAATACATGGATCTTGTTCTACACATAGCTCCTACGACAACGACAACAACGACAACAACACGTCGCCGAATACACCACGATCGCCAACATACAAATACTAGCCAACCAAACAACACATCTACTACGGACAAAACATCGCGACCACCCACTTACATCCCCCACGACAACAACATGTAAGTGCTGATATTTTTGGTCATTTGCTAGAAACTTATTGGATAGAATCTTATTATTCCCTAATTCGTACCTCAACCGTGAATAAAGTATTTTAATTTACGCCTACCCTCCCTCCCGTATACCTGAAAGAGAAAAACATGTTATTAAACAAGCACCACCGTACCAGGGGAGACCGAACTCCGGCAACCAGTACAGGACGGACAAGCAAGTAAACTTAGGCATGAACAACTGCAGAAAGTAGAAAATTAACATACATACCGATAACAGAGTCTCATACCTCCAAAATCCAGACCTGCACTTGAATCTTCTAAACACGACATCGTTCATCCGAACTGCTCAGTACGACCAAGTAGAAAATTCGTCAACGCAATTCTGTTTAATAACAATTTTAATATAAGGTATTCTTAACTTCCAATGTGATACAAATGGCATATGTTGGCTTTAGACATTGAGATAAATAATTTCAAACTTACTCTGGCAATAATTATGGCCCAATAAATGCAGTCCTGAGTTTTGTGATGCCGTAATGAAACGGGATCGTGAATTTAACAATCCTCATACATTGTGTGCGGTGATTGGAATCTTGTTATGGATCCAACATTAGATTGTTTTAACTAGGTAAGGGTAAAATAACCCAACGCCAGAGAGAGGTTTTGTATATGTGTAATGACTGGATTTGATTGACATATGGCGTTTAAAAATCCAGCTAAAACGTCAGTAGACTGGAAACATAATCGGTAAAGCAATCAAGATTAGATTTCTAATCTTGTGTCTTCAGAAATGGAATCTAAAAAAACGTATAGATTGCGATTATTAAACCGGCTATCGTACGATACTCTATTATAGACATCAAGTTAGACTTAAATAAAATGGACGTGGAAATGGGTATTGGAAATTAAATAATTCTCTTTTGACAGATAAAGAATTGTTGATCTAATCAAAAGAAACAATATGGAAAGTAGTGGAAAAAAATTGCATTCACCCAATGTACAGTTTCTAATCTTAGAAATAAATCAATCCTAAAGATATCCAATTCACAATGTAATGATTCAGCTATTATCGACATGGTTCTATAGAAGATTAGAAGCAAACACAATTTCTTACTCGGTCTGGAAAAGGAGGGAGAAATTTGACATTGCGTATAGAAAAAGATCTTGAAAGGATATTAGGAATCTTTCGATAGGGTATATCAGGCGAGCCTATGTGAATGATTTAATAAATTAAACAAGAGAATTAGCCGAGGTTCGTAAGGCAAAAATGGATGGCGTATTCGATAAGATCTAGAACAAGATGGATGAAGAAGGTTGAAAACCCTCTCGATATTTCGTAAATATGGAAAAACGTTAATTTTTTAAAACTATGGTCGTATTGTTAGAGAGAGTGATAATATAGAATTTAATGAGTCTAAAGATATTCTCCGTGAAACAAGACATTTTTACAAAAATCTGTATTCCTTACTGAATATAGATAGAAATGTAGACATAGATTCTATTTTGTAAAATCAAGTATGCCGTTCGTTAAGATGAGCAACGGGATAAGACATCGACGGTCCTCTTATTCAACGAACTTGAAATTGACTTCAGGAATGGTAAACACGGCAAATCTCCCGTTCGATGGGTTTGGATCTAGAATTTTATAAGGTATCTTCAATGATTTAGGTTGGTATGCTTGTCATTTAACTTGCTTACGAAAAATGGCTGTATTTCAGCTACTCAAAAAGTACGGCCATCATTATTTGTTACCTAAAGGGGATAAACCCAGACAATATCTGAAAACACTGGCGACCAATTTTCATTTGTTAAACGTGTCATACAAACTGCATCTTCGTGCATGCTGAAGAGTTAAAATATGAGATCTACATTATCATGAGAACCAAAAAAGGTTCTTATCGGGTCGTACAGTGGGTGAAAATATACGTTTAATGTACGACATGTTAAATTACAGAAGAAAATAAAGTTCCGCATGTTTTTATTAAATCGACTTTGAAAAACCATTCGATTCTGTATCCCATGATTTTTTGAAAAAAAATGTATCATTTCAATTTTGGGGCATCAATGCAAAAAGGGATCGAAGTGTGTTATAACCCAGCGTATGCTTCGGTACTCGTTAATGGCTTTTTGTCTCAATCTTTCACGGTAGAGAGAAGTTGTCGACAAGGGGATGGCCTGAGCCCTTATTTGTTTCTTCTCTGTGCCGAAGTACTTGGTAAAATGATACGTAACAATGAACATATAAAGGGAATTTAAATTGGAAACATCGAGTATCGTCTGCCCAAATATGCTGACGATACTTGATTTTTCTAAATGGTTCTGAAAACTCAATGGATTCCAATGTTAACACATGGATTATTTGCTAAAATATCGGGTCTTAAGGTAAACATCGAAAAACTCAAGCAGTCTGATTGGTTCCAAAAAAGGTGTAGTGTGAAACACTTTGCGATAATATCCTATTAAATTGGTTGGGGAATAATGGCGAAGATATTTTAAAGCTCGGGAATAGAAAAAAAAAAAAAACTTTTCTAGACCAACCTTAAGACTATGATAAGAAGTAATGTGAGAATTTAGACTCCATCAAAAAGTTGATTAAAAATGGTCTAAAGAAATTGCACAGTTTTGGAGGAGTACCATTGTGAAGTCCTTCTTCATTTGCTATCCAAACTGACATTTCTAATTCTAACACTCCCATCCATCGGAAAACATCATTAAAAATTGAGTAGGGACTATTATATAACTTTATCTGGAAAGGTACTGATTGGGTTACTAGAAATCAAATGATTCGGGACTATAGCAATGGCGGTGTAAGTATGGGTAGATATTAATTCCTATATTCAATCCTTAAAATCTACTTGGATCCGTAGACTATTACAAGGTAATCAAAGTTCAGATTGGGAAATTTATTTTATTAGGACCAATATCTCTCATCTTCTCGATATTGGAAGGCGGTTCTTTCGAAAATCCATAAATTCTTTATGAAGTTAAGGAAACCAAATCAATTTTGGAAGGACGTTTTTGTTGCATGTGTACGATAGTTGAGTGCCACCCACATCTTAATATACTGTTTTAAAGGAATTCTTTATCGGTATAAACGATGATATATTGGTTGGTAAGAAAAAACTATCTACACTGTAAAAAAATAGGGAGTTAAAAAAGGGGAGTGCTCCTTAAAAAGAGTAACGTTACTGCAATGGAGAAATTCACTCATTTTGCGTGAAATTACTCCATGTCGAGTGAAAATTTGAAAAATTTACTCAATTTCGAGTAAAAGTGTACTCTTTTTAGAGACAAGCCACTTTTTTATCCATATTTTTTAAAGTTATTTCCGTCATTGGGTACAGAATGGGGTGAATTATGTCATATGATCTCATTGATTTTTTTTAACGATAACGGTGATTTTTTATCGTTAGAAGGTTTTATGAAAAATTTAATATTCCGACATTTCCGGGGAGATAGGAAGCGGTTATGAACTCTATAATTAAATCTTGCAAGTTCATACTTAAAAAAGGGGCAAATGTCAGATTTCTCGTCATTTCAAGCCATTAAACTCGATATTCTTCTTCTGACAGAAACGGATCAAGACGCGTTTATGGACAATTTTATCACTCCAAAAAAGTGTAAAAAAAATTTGTGAACAAAGGGAAAATAAGTTTTGATATGAAGAATTGGTCATGATTTATACATTCCTTTCAACTGCACCATTGATACTAAATTGAGATTGGTTTCAATTTCGGACTATCGCAATAGGATTTGGGGTTAAATTATATTGATGCAAGATTGGTATTTGCGTAGTGTTTGCGTTTTTATTTGCAAAATTCAATAAATAATAAATTATACATTTTTTGTACATGTGGTTATAACTTTAGCATTCTGGGATAAGTAATTCAGTGGATAAAACATACTTTAAATCTCACCATTGTTTTGGGATAATGACCTTTTACTATTTGGGTAAGCAACGTAAATGGAGGGCTTTAAACGTAATATTATACTTGACGTTGTCATATTTATAAGATGAAAATGAAAGAAAAGATCCCTTTTCAAAAACATTTAAAAAAAAAAAAAAAAAAAAAAACAGGAAAAATATATTTATACAAAACAATAGCAATATGTCCAAATTTTAACAAAAAAGGGCATAATTTCTCCACAATTGTGTGCGATTAGACAAATATTTCGATGTACTTGAGTATGGTTATCGTTTCATCTTATATATATTATTATGTATGATGTATAGAATAATAAATCGCTTTGTTGAAGACAAAAAAAAGAAAAAAAAAAGAAAATTAGTCAACGCATCGCCAGAGGAAAACTAGACGTCCGTCTGTGGTAGTGCGGATGTCGGGGCAGTGGCTGAAACGCCTGACAAACACTCACAGAGCTCGAAAACCTGACCTACCTCATATGCACATCGGTCGTTTCAGTACCAATTGAAAATATATTTATTCCCTAATTCGTACCTCAACCGTGAATAAAGTATTTTCAATTACGCATACCTCCTCCTTATACCTGAAAGAGAAACATGTTAATACAAAACAACCCATACCAGGGGAGCAACGAACTCCGGCACCCAGTACAGGATAATCCATAGCACCCTTTCTAAGGAATGAAAGAACGGGCAAAAAGACATGTTATAAACAATATTTATACACAACCCTGAAGTTTATTAGATGCTATGATATCAACGGAATACATAATCTTGTGATTTTATAGGACATACTTCTAAACCCTAAAACTTAGTGACACTGCAAGCCTGCTTTTCATGGAATCAAGAATGTAACCATCTTTAGCGGTCTCTCTGACCGCCAGCGCCCATGTTTTTTTTCAACAATCAATCCGGAACCCCTTAAAAAACCCCCCTATTGCGGCGGCAAGCAGATGCCCGCCACCATCTCTGGGAGGCTGTCAGCCCAAACTTCGTGAATCCAGTGTCAAACTGAAAACTAATGCATCATCTTTTGAAAATCTCTATACATCTTCTGTAGCAGCTGGCCTGCTTCTCAACCTGTGGTGAGTTCTGTGATAAAAACATTGACGGCCTAAAGAGGAAATTGTTCCCGAACTCATCACATACCAGTCAATGTTAACCCCTCCTCACATGTTGACGGGCAAAAAGAGAGTACCCGTTTGCACCAATTAGGACCGCATGCCCCCCTGCCTAAAAATTCGGTCTTGCTCTCAATATGAATTATTAACTTGATAACATAAGGTCAAGATCATCTTCCAATAGTATCAATTCAGAATGGCGAGAAACCTGCAAAGGGATGAAATCATTGTGCAGAGCCTAATGTCAAGAAGGCTAGAAGAGGAACCAATTTGTCTACAATAGCACGTAACATCTCTACAGTGACAGGCTCCTCTTGACAATAGGCTTAGCCAATAACCTCTTCAAACCTTGAAGAACCATAGACAACCTTTTTGCATGCATTGCAAGGATTAGATACAACACGAGGATCGCATCATGAAGCCATTTTATAGTCATAATAGCTGTCTCAATACTAGTATAAGTTCTTGCCTTTTATATAAATAACAAAAACGGGAAATAACATCAGGTTGGCAGGTAAAGGCAATACTCCCTTAGATATCACCACTTCTCCATGCCGTAAAGCTCTGTTTATACTTGTAACAGTGCTCGCATCTCTGGAAGCGGAGACAATCTCATTTAAAGATTCAGCATATTTATCTTCAGTACATCTGAAATTGTGATAAATAGAAACACATGAACAATTAAATCTCACCTTCCCAAAAGGGAAAAACAACAATAGTTGCTACAACAAATATCATTCAACCTAATATTGCTACATGTAACAAAAACATAAAATATTCAATCGTACTTGAAATTTCACAGGAATTGCCATCAGCCTTTGAATCGCCATACGGCCTTATACCTCTTCACTGAACTGAAGCCACACGGTCTTACACTGCGTACACCATTCGGTTGCATCATAAAATATCAAATTTCCAATATTTAGTCACCAAACTGATCAAAAGCGTTAAGCCATACAGCATGTTCAATGCATCATTCATATCAGCGTATACCCGCGGGCTAATTCCTAAAATTTGCATCTAAAAGCGAATACAGATACTTCACGTTTAGCATATGGGGAGCCAAAACAATTTAAATTACGACCTGCACAAAAATGCCTGATCAGGGATCCGAAAAATCACGTGAGAGCCTTATATCACAGAAAATGAACTAAATCAGAAATAGAGGGGCCAAAAGGTGACAAGGCCCAGCTGGTACCACTAATGGACCAACTATTTACAAACTTCACGTGTCTCAATACACCCCACTAAAGAAATGGGAGGAACAACCATTATTTTCTCTTCTCCCGCCCCAGTTACATGAAAAAAAAGCATCACATGAGTGGTTTTAAAAGGGCAACCATATTTAATGAACTGGGCTTTTGGCCTTGAGCTCATTCCCCGCAATCTATCAATGGTATGAGGACCAAAAATACCATTGTGAACTGAAAAAAATTCCTGCGAGACCCCCCATCATCATAATCAACTTTCACGACTTAACAATCTGCCTGAATATTTTCATTCTATGTGGTACCCATTGTACATCCAATTCTATATTGTACTTTCTACATGTAAAAAAACTTGCAAACTGAGCTCATGCAGCTCAGAAATCTGCTACCACCATTTTTTGAATCATAGCGACCAACCCCTTTATTTCAGTAAAAAGTTGACATTCTTCCTGTGCTCCAATCTTGGTTAAATGAGGAAAGGATATAGAACTGATTTCAGCTCTCTCCATGTAGAGCTTTTCTTTCTTTCCAAAATTATCATTCCAATTTCTCTGCATAACTAATCCCCACCACCAACCACCATGTGCCACAACCTACCTCAATCGCATCGTATCACAATACCTGGGCAAAGAATATACTGAAGTAAGCGGTTATTAATGTGGTCATCTGACTTCCAGCTTTTAATGGCTATCATTGGACCTTAAAAAAAAAATGTTTTCTTCAAAACATAAAGTCTAAGCTGTTTCTTTTTATGCTTAGTTTTACCGTATAGACATAAAATATTTCGCGGAAGATTTCGAATGGTGATTTCTTGGAAAAACGTGTTTTGTAATTCCGTATGACGAGGCTAATATAAACACTTCCTTGTTTTTCACTCTTGAACTGAAAAAAAAAAAGACATTTTCGTTTTAGCAATCAAAGTAAATATGGATTTTTAAATATGACTTATGGCAATTTTATAACGCTATAATAAGTCAATTTCACCAAAACGCCCCCCATACTACGTTCTGCACTGACCGAGCGATACTCTATTTAATAACACTTTGACATGAAACAAAACCTTTTTGGGTGTTGTCTAAAGCCATTTTTTTTTCATTTAGAATACACCTTTAGACTCTTAAATTGTTATCACCGATCCTCCTTGTAGTCAAAATTGTTGATATTCTTCCCTAATCCTCTTTATATTAATGCCCGACCTATGGATAACTTCGTGTGCTTTAAACATACCCAGGTAATTTATATTGATATGACATTCAGAAGGATCAGTGTTATTAATGGTATCCAGTGTGGAATTCATGTACAACAGATAATGTGGACAAACGTGTACTTGCATGACTTGCTGACAAGCGCAGAGAATAACACCATTTACGGTGATTTTATTTTGTTTTGTTCCCTTCTATAGCTCCCACTACAACACCGACTTCTCCAACCACAACCACGTCCCAACTACTACTACATCCCGCCACACTATTTCAATCACAACCGACCACAACTACTTCACCGACCACAACTACTTCACCGACCCAACAACATCACCGACCACAACATCTCCAACTACTACTACATCACCGACCACAACTACATCACCGACTACAACTACATCACCGACCACCACACCACTACCATCTCCCCACACAACTACTTCTCCGACCACAACTACTTCACCGACCACAACTACATCACCGACCACAACACAATCACCAACCACAACCTACGTCCTCCACTCTACACAACTTTCTCCAACCCACCACACATCCCCACACAACACTACAGTCACCGACCACACACTCTCCTACCACAACTACCGAACCTCTCCAACTACAACTACATCACCGACCACAACTACATCACCGACCACAACAACATCACCCCCACAACTACTCACCCCTACCAACAACTACATCACCTACCACAACAACTCAACCCACCGACACACAAAACCTCACCGACCACAAACCAACATCACCTACCACAGCAACCGACCACCACCACATCCTCCACTACTACTACATCCCCGGATGAAAACACCTACAATCTCCAACTACACAACGTCCCCCCGCACACACGTCACCTACTACACACAACATCTCCGACAACTACCATGATACTTAAGATTGCTATTTACGATTTGAAGAACTACCAAACGTGAATGTATCACACACATAGATGACCTGGAAGTGACAGATGGTCCGGATACCCTCTTAGTTTAACAACAAACACCCCCTTGCATCTAGGAGATGAGATAACACTGTGTGCCTAGTTCAAGTACGCGTCGCTTTTGACAGAGGTGGAAATTACTTCGGATGATCCGACCATATCCTGATTTGGACACTTGTAGTTGACGAGATTGATGCAATACGGGATACAAGGCACAGGACGTAGTGATGTATGATATTTCAATTAAAATACCTTGGCATTAATTGACCACCAATATTATTCAATTTGATAATTTCTTATTGACATCTACATGTGTAAGTCATGTGTAACATGTTGATATTTTGGTTAAGCGCAAATGAGACGAAGTACTTACTGCCACATCCAACATTAAATGTTGATATATACATATTTTAGCACAGGGACAATCTTTTACGAGAGTCCACGTAATCTTCTACATGTAAAGGTGTTTGCGACAAACCGTGTCCAGACGTTAATACTAGAGCTTAATCATTATGGGAGAGTCCCTCCCCATCCAAATGTCATATCAAATGGGTATGGTTATCATCTATTTGAAAACAATTAGTCCCTGTAATTTTTGAAAAGAGCTTTTATCGTTTTGCATGCACTGATGAGATTTGCATTGTGTGTTTGGGGTGTATTGGGGGTTGGACCTCACTTAAGTTGTTAAGACGGGGTGTTAATGCACAGAAAAACATCTGAGACGTCCTGAAAAGCAACTGGCCCAAAATTACGAACCACCCTTCTGGTCAATTTCGCCCCGATCGGGAGAAATCAGGTTGTACTGCATGGGAGGTATGGCAAAAGTTGGTGTTGTTGTTGACTAAAGTCATTCCGTGCATTTGCTTATTGTACCATTTCTCTGATGCATTTAAATGACGGTTTACCAAGAAATATTAACAACATATGTACTTATTTTTGGGTTATACTCTCGGACAGATAGACGAACCCATTGTTTATCATTAAATGGAAGATGGACTAGACTGTGAATTAATGTTTATATTTTATTATTTAAAGGTATTTTGGCTTAACCAGACTGACATCTGTATGTAATAAACATAAGTTTGATCTAATCTTGCAAAGAGGAAAACATCTTATTATAAATATCACGTACATTCGTAATATTATGAACATTTTGAAAGTACGTAAGAAAATTGCCCGGCGAGAGAATTTAGATTAGCTAGATGGGGGATTTTAAGTGTTTTTGTAAGTGTCATAGTAATTGTTTTTCATGTATGTTTTTACCATTTTATTATTAAATATTGTTATTATCATAGGGAACAACAGACATGATATATGGTTATGAATATCTGATTGCAATGGGTGTTGTAAAAGCGTGTGTGGTAATTATGACACCTCAACGAAAAAGAGACTTAAGAGTCACTGTCACCTACCGTGGTTGTTCTGACTGCGAAGATCACCTGAACGCAACTGTAATAAGTAGTCAGATAACAAGTGCTGGAGAATCCGTTGATGACAGTACATTCCCAGTAGATGTCAGTGCATTGGTAGGAGACAACGAAATATGTTTGAAAACCACGTTCGATTTGTCAGTGCAACTTAACCATATCACTTTGTTTGTCACTGGTGCTGATGGTTCACTAATTTCGTATATCGTCAGAGGGAATCGTTATTACGAAGACGTTGAAACATTTGGTGAAGACACTGGGATAATTCAAGTAAGTATACATTGAAATTCATTGATTGGGTTAACGCCCTAAACGGATATTGCTAGGAAAATAATTAATATCGATTTTTATAGACATAAATTTTATCTGAAGTTATATAAGTGTTTGCCCTTAGCAGATCGTCTTCACACTGATGTATAGATTTAGACAGATAACGCTACGAGAAATTGTTCTTTGATAAGGGTATTCATTCATTGTTAGTTTCTTGAGGTGAACGGGCGTAAAAAAGTCACGCTCTCGTGTCACAGTGGAATATTGAATTGGAGTTGAAAACTGTAAATTTTACATGTAAATCAAAGACAGATTTCTGTACAACTATGTCATATCGCTCTTTCTCTAACACCAGGAGACATGCTACGGCACATTTTTTTAGGACCCAAGTTTGCAGTACATAGAAACAATGGGAAGTTATGATCACGAGCTCAAATTCAACGAATGATTTCACAATACGATGGAAATAGATGGATATTGCATAGGTAAGTAGAAGTGCCCACCCCAAATGTAAACACTGGGGACAAAGTGCGCAGGGCATTTGTTGGCATGCTATAAAGGAGAAAACCGCCGTTAAAAAGAATAATATTAAACAATATACACGATTAAAATAATTATGACACATATCGAGTGTGGTCATAGAAAAAAGGGGGATTATATAACCCGAACAATGAATTAAAACCAAACCATCTGTCCGACCTATTGTGCTATTTTAAAAATAAAAAATCAGCGTATGTATAACGTGTTTTTATGCGATACGACGGCACGTTAGGTCATACATGCCATAGGAATACACATGAAAGCATACATGCGTGCAGTTGTATGCCGCTACGTGCCGTCTGTATCGCATAGCACAATACATATCACATCTACACTAGCGCGGAATTCAAATAGCGCATGGTTCAGACAAATGCTTGTTTAATTCGTTTTATTTTTTTTTTTTTTTTTTTTTTTTTTTTTTTTGTTTTTTTTTTTTTTTTTTTTTTTTTTTTAATATTGTTATTATTATTCCATTTTCCATTGATTGATGAAACCCACTCCATATGGTTCATAATGCTTTTTTTATAAGGTATTATGTGAAAGTTATTCTTGATAAAGGTTCTCCTTAAAGACCAAATGGAATTAAGCGTTCATTTTGCCGGTTATTTCATTCCAAATCCGATATGTAGGCTATAACTAAAGATATGTTTCATCAAAAAGGAGAGGGCAAAATCGGATTCGTCCGATTTGTCTTGTTACATTAATGCGGGAACATGAGTTTGTAATATACTCAAACTGGAATTTATTGATTAGACTATTGATCCTCCTGAAGACATTGCAATCCTTTTGAACTCCATTATTGGTCAATATTGTGAACAATTTGTCGTTATTATCAGCAATCTTTGGTGTGGCTTTTGCAAATATTAATCTGAGTTCACTTCTTAGAAGACTTAAACCTTATCAAATCGCTCAAAGTACAACCGAATACTAAAACCAACCAACCCAACCGAACAATCAGACGATTCCAGTATTGAATTCACAGGAAACCTATGATTTCTGTACGACAGAACAAAAAGAAACAAAAACACACAAAGAAACAAAACGAAAAAGAAACCTCTAATAATAGGCCTACTTGGATATTAAGCAGGCTAACTATGAAATATGTCAACAGTAGCAGGCCCAACAGACCCAATACGGACCATAATGGGTAAAAAATTCAACCCAACATCTCTCTTGTTAGAAGAGAGCCCCCTTTTACTATATTCACAAAGACGCTTGGTAAAACACGGTGACAAAATAACACGAATACAAAAATCTTTTCCTTTTTAATATGAAATATGAATGTTCTCTGAATTAAAGGTTGACTCAGAGATCTTTGAAATATCTCTTTAGTGCAGTAATTACAACTAGATGTCGCTGTGGTCCAAAGGACGAACCAGCCGGATCGGTCAGCGTATCATCATCCAAAAAAAGAGACGCCCTAGCTTCAAACCCATCCCTAAAACTAACCCTAGCTTCTAAACTGCCCAAGCTTTTAAACCCAACCATAACTAGATCTGGAGACAAATCTGAGTACAGTCGAGGTAGTGACCCTTTGACCCTAAGCGACCTTCGATCTCGGAAAATATTTTAAACTATTTGAATGTCTAAGGATTATTTGAAATTTTTGTTTATTATAATTTTGAAAATTTGGACCTTGAACCTCTTAATGACTTTTGATTTAAAAAAATTTTCAAACATGTTTAGAATGTCATACTGGCCAATTATTCAGTCAAATTTCAGCTCAATCGTAGCGTCTTGGATATTTGACCTTGGACCTCTTAAATTGACTTTGATCCGGAAAATATTTTTTGACGTATTTAGAATGTTCTAAGGATCATTAGAGTCAAATGTCAGTCAATCGAAGCATTTTGAGCTGATGTCTGGCATTTTAAAATGCTCTTTTAGTATAATAGATTACTTATTCATATTCAAACTCATTGAATTTTCAGAAATTCGCCTAACCACAACCGACACAAAAGTGAGACCAAAATACAACAACGTAATATTAAAAAAACTCACATGGGAACGGTTTGTTTTTTTGCTTTTTAGTATTAGCTGTGTAAAGTGGCGATACTGTAAGTGTATACGGGAAAGAAAGAGTTCCATATTTACCCTTCTACAAAAACAAAATTCATTTAATGGCCTAAACACAAACCAAACACCCTAACCTTAAGACCAATTTTAAATAAAACTCCTTTAAAAAGGAAAGGGCGAGTCAAGGGGGAAATAGCCATGTAAAAGGTATGGAAGGGATAAATAAGATGACATTTTGTGGAATTTTTGTACAGTTGACTTTGTGACACTTTTTGACATACTGCCGAGGCATACATGAACGTTAAATATCTTACCACAGGTATAGGGGATTCATATCCTCTTACCATGTACGTTTTAAAGGGAAAAACATACTACCCTATTCGGGAAAACATCAAACGCTATATTACCCACCACAAGGTTTTGACCACTGCAGACTCCCCATTTATTAACCAGCAGAAACAGAACTGGAAGAAAAGCACATTTCCGGATATTTCGCATGCCACGCGGAGTAACGGACGTAAAGTAGTTTACAGGATTCGGACACACGTACCAACATGATCAAACATTTGTTTTAAATATTATAAGCTTTCCCAAAATGTAAAAGCTCCAAGTTCAACAACATGTTTCACCCAATGACTTCATTGTATGTTCTTAAATTTTTACTTCTGGTCACCCAAAGACTTAAATTTTTCAAATGTTTCATGTTATCCACGCCATTGCACTATTAAATTTCATATCAAAATTAGAACATTCGTACTTCATGACAATTCTTACCCTGTCATTCACCATATTGATGTCGTAAAATATCACATTGCATAAGAGGGTGCAATTGCAATCTAATCTATATATAAAAATGAGTCAAAGGTCACACGCAGCAGGTAAAGGTCACACACGGGGTGGGAATGCACTAGTGCTACTAAAAAGTTGAGATTGTCTGTCCGCCTATGCGTTTTGACGCACTTTGACTTATGAAGCTGATTGTTTGCATACAGGTGAAACAACTCCCTGAGGTTTATTATAGGGTTTCAGGGGACCCAAAAAAAAAAATAAAAAGTCATCTGCAGGAGGTCCAATTTGCATTAAAAATGTATAAAGCCAAAAGGACCGCTTAACCTGAGCAAAAGAATAACAATTCTGAGGTCAAAGGTCACACCACACAGGACAAAGGTTGCTTAAAGTTGGCAAGAAACCCAAGTAAAAAAGAAAGCTGGGTGACACATAGTTACATCTAAACTTGAAGCAGATCATTTTTGAACCAGAACTATTTGCCTCACTGTAAATAATTGTAATAAGTAATGCACATTTCAACCATGTCTAAATATATAGTAGATTGAGTTCGTATTTTCTGTCATGATCAAGCAACAGTACACGCATGCAGCCAAAAAATTTAAGAACCTCAATTATTTAAAGGTGGCTGATCCAATCAAAATCGACGAGTCATGTTTCCTCAAGGCCTCCTTACATAAAAGCAATAAATCAGTCCAACCGTTTGGATAGTGAAAGATTTTGAAGTTTTATTCATAACATCAAAATGAAATACCATTCTTAACGAGACATGAGGAGATTAAAGACGCTGTTAACCAGCAAATCATGCTAATAAAATACAAATAAAAATATTCCTTGACAACATATACAATTCATAATTTTTCGTCAATATTTCATTTTACGTGTTAAGCTAACGGCGATGTCTAGATTTGGGATTATTGGCCGCACTCCCTTGCCTGTTCGCCCTCTATTCATGTTTTATTTTAGTGTTACACCGTCGTGGTTTTTATTTCAAAACCGTCACACGGTATGATGGTGGAAGTGTGATCGCTTTGTAGTTCCTCATTTGAACATATATCTTTTCTAAATGATACGTTCAGGTTTTCGCTGGGACTTTCCTATTTTGAAGTACATATCCATATGACGTAATATTGCCACACATTTCATAAACTATCATACATGTAGATTTTAGGGATATAAATGGCCACGAACTATTTTCTGCAACACTGATATTTGAAAAGTAGGTCAAAACCCAAGCGAATAGAAGCGGTGTATCCCGTAGGATAACCCTTTCGCCAAAATAAATTGTGACATGTCTAGAACATCGAAGGGGTGCGTGTACATATGGAACTCTTGCCGTATCACGTGCATGGGCGAGGTCAAGAAATACCCTTGAAACATAAACAAGTGAGTGTGTGCACAAATGATTTGAAGTTATTATAACAACCCCAATTTCTATAATTTTGTCGACCAAATGATTGGGTCCATATTTTGAAATGTTACTAAAAATTACTACCTTGGTACTCTAAAATGTTCGCATAAAGACTAAAAACAAACAGACCCAACTGACAAGCAAGGGCCCTAAGTGGATCAAAAAAGGATACAACTGCAAACAATGGCAAGAATTAAAAACTACTTAATGAGAATGCAACACCTTAGGGGGAACACAGAGACCTTTAAACCTATACAAATTAAAAACCGACGTTTCGGAAAGATAAAAACTCAAGGTAAAAACGACCACAAGGGGTATACATGTACAACAAGCTGTAGCCAAGCACAAGGCAAGAAGCTTAAAGCTAAGTAACGTGTTCCTCTTTGGCCGCTGACTTATAATTATTCAAGAATTCAAAAGTTTTGCAGTTCAACGATGATATTCCTTCACCGCGTGGGATTTCAAACATAGCGTGTACTTAAAAGTGCAATGGTAGATAATCCACTGGAATATTCTTCACTAATTAGTTTCGTTTGCAGTACTGACACAGGTTACGGCCGCGGACATTGTTTCATAGCCGCCCAATATTGGGAATTTTTAACTGAAATGCAATAATATTCATAGATTTAAACCACTTTTTTAAAAACAATTTCGTCTTCAGTTATCTCTCCTATAAATTAGTTTACTCGCATGGCTGCAAGATAGTTATCTTTTTCTGTCCATATTTGTAACTACCTGTATATACACACAATTCATGGCCGCCTATTGGATTTTTTCAGCTGAATTTCCGTCAATTCCCTAGTTTTTGCTTTTTAAGGCAAGGGAGGGGCAATTTTTTTTCTTAAATTTTTGAAGTTTCTAACACAATTATTATACAATGTCTTTCAAATAGACAGACTAATTGCATGGCTTCAAACTTCCTTATCTTTTTCTGTCGATACGAACAAATGGTTGAACCGTCTATGTACACCACCGGCTGTGCTGAAGATATGGTTGTCCAGAAATTTTCAAGAAGCATTAATGTTCTTCGACAAATATACTTTTGCAGCTTTTAAATAACAAGTCCCAGGGACCTATCTACACATCATACTTGGAACAATCTCCAGGACAAATCCGAGTTATTTAAGACCAGAGAGCCGTACGCAAGATTTATTTTGAGGGTGGCGGGGTGGGGCGGTGGGGGTAGGGGGGTTCGAAAAATTTTGACCTTTTTTGCTAACAGTGGAACCTTTTTTGCTAAAAGTGGACCCCCTAAAATGTCCTTTTGGATTTGTTGAACATTTACACACCAAACGTGGATTTTTTAATCAATTTCTCTAAATTTTTTGATATCTTTATCAAAACAAAAAATATCAAAAGGTGGACCAATCTTCCCCTTTTGTGGATTTGTAGCATTGATAGTCAAGGTCAGAATACCCTTTACCACATTAACAAGTGGTGCTTGCACAAATTATCTGAAGTTTATGTAACAACACATTTTATTTTAATATTTTGTTGACCAAATGATTGGGTCAGTAATGTTGAAATGTCCTTATAATTCTTTCAGTAATTCGTTTTTCCTTTTGCAGTCCTGAAGATACTGGTGTCCAGAAGTTTCAAGCGACAGTGTCTTATAATTTTCCTTCGACAAAAAAAATTTTTGCAGCTTTAAATAACAGTCCCAGGACAGATCTACAACATCATACTTGGAAAATCCCAGGACACTCACACGATTTATATTTATGAAACAGATTCCCAGGAAGGCCCCCAGGGACGTATGCAAGATTTATTACCTAGCCGTAGACTGGAGAATGCACAGATACTTTATTTTTTGTACCAATATTGAAATTTTGGTCGTCACTTCCCATCGATACCACATAGGACCAACATGCTTTAGATTACTTTGAAGGATGTTTTTAAAAGTTGTCTGCAACGAATTCCATAGACACACTCTGTTACAAAAAATAAATGTCCTAATAAAGTGAGAAATTGTCAGCTTTAACATGCTTTTTTCGCTCTAAATGATGGCAAACTACTAGTTTTATACACTTTTATGCCGTCATTATGTGAATGTTGTACACGGCAAAAACTCCGGTGTTGAATATGCAACACCAGGTCGGTGTTAAGCTTGTCATTTTTAATTTCTGTGTTAAGCTTAGGATTTACACCGCTTGGTGTTGCTGCAAATTTTGGTTATGCTTTTGGTGGTCTGCTTCTGTAATGCTAGAAGTAACAACCTAATATAGAACAACATAAAAACAGCAAACATTTTTCTACTAACCTTTAGATGTTCCCAACGCGATACCAGTTACCCAACACCACATTTGGTGTAATTAACACCAAACTTTAAATTTATATTAAAAAAAAATATGGTGTTAAATTACACCAGTCGATGTCAATTTACACAGAGGGTTTTAATTAATTAACCTTTGTGTCAATTTAACACCAGGAGGGGGTTTTAAATACATATTAAACACCGACAGGTGGTGTAAGATTAACACCAAGAGTGTATGTCATATTTGGTAACACCAAATTAGTGTCAAATTAACACCAATTGGGTGCAAATTTAACACCAATATGTGTGGTCCTCTCCAACACTGGCTTGGTGTTATTTTGTTATTTTTTTTTTTTTTTTTTTTTTTAATTGTTTCATTTTCTTTAAAAATCAACACCCTCGGTGTAAATTGAAACAACGATGTTTTTGCAGTGTGTGATTTTGATCCAATTGATGAAATGAAATGAGAAACCCTGAACTACACGCGGTATATAATAGTTACGCGAATTTGGGGGTTCAAACGAAAAACCAAGGGGTGGTAACCACCCCGTGGGGTATGTACCAAAGTGGCGGGGAGACGAGAGTTGTAATCAACATCTTGTATTATCTCTTATAGCTGCTTAAAAACATTGCAATACATATAAGAATGAAAATGAATTCACTTCAACCCCTTAATCACAATATGACCAGAGGAGAAGGTAATTTGTGTGATACTTATTTATTGTAATTTAATATCATAAGTTTTCCATTTACTTTGAGTCGCAAATCTGGGAATGAGACTGCTTCAGTGAACTGATAAACTTATGTTTGTGTTTGAATTTTTTAGCACCAAATACAAGGACTCCCCTACGACACTACGTCCCGCACCTACCACCCACAACATCACCACGAACCACTACAACATGGGTAAACGTGGTTATTTTCCATCTCCGTGTTAGTATCGTATTTTTTTACTGGAAATTAATTAACGCTTAGGTTTTGTACAAGTGTGAATACGTTCACAGCACTGAAAGCGTCACATGATATAATGCACTGTTTAATAACGACTCGATCCACGAGGATAAAATGGCATAATGTGTATCCTAAGTCATATGTGCTACATATAACAATCTTGCCACTAACAAGTTCATTTCTTTTTTTATCCATACATGGTGTTAGCGGCAAAACCTTGTTTCATCGTGAATAAAAAAATACATTTCGCTTTTAGAAGTCAAATGTTCATATGAATTTAAATATTGACTTATGTCATCCAATTTTGTAATTTTATGCGGTATTAATAAGTCAATTCACACACGCAACATGAGGACTTTGCACTGACGGGCGCGATAAATCTATTTAATTAATACTGTGCGAAGGGGCAAATACCTTTTGGTTTTTTGTTTTTTTTTTTAAGGGCATTTGTTCATTTTTTTCATTAGGGAATATACATTAAATATTTACCACTTATTCCTATTTGTAGTCAAAATTGTTGATATTTCTTCCTAATCCATCATTATGCCCAGACCTATGGAGAACTCTGTGGTGCTTTAAAATTACCCATGTTAATTTTATGATATGCCATCAGAATGATAAATTGTTAGGATGGAATTCAGTGTGGAATTCCTGTATTTACAGAGATAATTGGAAAAAGAGGTACTTGCATGACTTGCTGAAAAGAGACAGATAATAACACCATACGTGATTTTATTTTGTTCCATGCTATAGCTCCCACTACAACGACTTCTCCAACCACAACCACGTCGCAACTACTACTACATCACCGACCACCACTACATCACCTTTACGACAAAACTACTTAAAACCACCGACCACCAACTCCGACCTTCACCGAACCAAACCCACCACCACACACCACCCACACCCCACCGACACCACCACTACATCTCCTACGACAACTACTTCACCCCCGACCCAAAACGGAGAAGAAGGAAAAGAACAAAAGGGAGAAGGATAAAGAAAAAAAAAAAAACCGTACAGAAAAAAAAAACAAAAAAAAAAATGAAACAAAGAAGAAAATAAGGAATAAAAAAAACAAAAAAAGACCAAAGAAGGAATAAAGAACCAGGAAAAAAAAGAAGAGAAGTACGAAAAATAATGGAAAAAGAAAATTAAAACCAAAACAATACACGATCCGACGACCAACGACTGACAAACGACAACAACACGGCACCGAAAATACAAAACCACCAAACTACTGGTCACCGAGCAAAACCAACCACCAAACTACATCACCGACCCACCACAACAATTCTACTCACCCAACCACTCCACACACACACACAGGCCAACTACGCACCATACCGTCTTTCTGTCGCACAACCAAACAACAATCCCCAACTTACTTGAGCGTGATGCACATCATCTCGATGTCCACCTCCCACAAACTACAGCACCCGCACGACAACTTTCGGATCACTGAACAATGACATACAACTACATGCACCTGAAACAACTACATTCACCGACCACAACAAAAGCACCAACACTAACCACATCTCCAACAAAACTACCAACGTATCCAACCACAACAAACATCGCCAACTACTACTACATCACCGACCACCACTACATCACCTACCGAGACACTATTCTCCAACTACAAATACATCACCCGGACCACAATACATCACGCAAACACAACAACATCACCGACAACAAAACATCCCGACCCAACAACAACATCGCCGACCAAACCCACATCTCAAATACAACAACGTCCCCGACTACAACCGCACCTACTACAACAACATCTCCGACAACTACCACATCACCAACAACCACAGTCCGATTTGTTTTACTATGACGAATGGAAGAAACTACCAAAGTGACTGTATACACACAAAGTAGATGCATGGAAGTGACCAGTGGTCCAGGGTATCCTCTTTAATTTTCTCAACTCCTGGCATCTATGAGATGAGATTATAACTGTGTGCCTATTTCGTGTACGCGTCGCTTGACAGAGGTGGAAATTACTTCCGACCAGACGCTGAATGGACACTTGTGGTGATGAGATTGATGCAAGATACGGGTTATACAAGATCCAGGACCGTGGTGGAGGTATGATATTTCATTTAACACCTCACCTCACTTCCATGAATTAACGTCAAAGTAGTCAATTTGATAAGTGCTTATTGACATTCTACATGTGTCATTCATGCTGATATTTTTTAAGGCCAAATGAGACAAAACGATAGACCCAATAATTAAATATGCAATATATTAAATGTTCAATACGTATTTATTGCAAAGGTAAAAATCATTTTACGAAAGTCGAATTTCTTTCTCATTGTAAAAGGAAGTTGCAAACAGATCGTGTCCAGTTGTTAATGCTATTAATAATCAATCTGGTAGTCACACCCAGCCCAATTTATTTATTCTTTATTCGGCAAAATCGACCAACAATACCAAAAATAGCAAGTACTTATGAGACGTATTCAGTATCACACAAAAACAGACAACCATGTCGATAAGCTAGGCGAGCAATAAAGTTGGCTGAATAGATTAACAACACTAAATAAACTATGGGGGGGTAGCAGAACGACGTCGTGTGAGGGACACTGTTGGCGTCCCCAAAATGGACCCTTGCCATTCAAGATGAAGAGTCTACAAAATGTTGATAAAGTTGTGTCTTTAAATGAAATTTAAAATTAATTCATAATGGGTTGGATAGTAACAAAACCATTTGGCGGCGTAAATATTTTGTCTGTGCCAATTTGTATAATTCTGAGGATTTGGGGAAACTGTGATGAAATTTTAATTTCTAGTAACATTCACAGGGTGCGACGTTTTGAAAAAAAGGCAAATCTTTCGATGCTATGTAAACTCAAAAAAATCAGCCTTTCATATATGACTTTTCATTTTTGTTTTTAGGAAGAGTGGGGTATGGTCCTAATTCTTCCTCCAAAATCCAGTTTTGACATAACCAGTCGCTTTATAGCGAGAAATTGACGTGTGGTGAGAGGTCATTTTTCTACACAGGTCTATGGGGAGTTACTTAGTGGGTGTGTGATTCCAATATACCAACTTATTTCCAAGGGGGTCCAAACAAAAACTAGTTGCCAGCGAAAGGGATATAGCGAAACATGACGAAAGAGGAGGAGAGCCAGGGGGAGATAAAGGTAGACATATTCAGCCCAATATTGGTTCATTGCCTTAGTAGACAAATGAATCTTGGACCTGGGCCCAAATTCATACAACCTTGCTAGTTTAGCTGACAACTAAGGCCTAGTAAGATTCTAAAATCGCTAGTATGCAACTACGGAGGTGACAACTAATTGAAATTAATAAAACCTTACTAAGAACCTTGCTAACTAGTTACATTCTAGGAAAATCTGGTTGCCAACTAGTCATCTTTTGTCTATAGAATTGGGTGCTTTCGGGCGGAATGGCCTTGGTTGCAGTGTGGGGAATGTAAATTCAATGCCGAAAATGTGACTACCCGTTTGTGTTTTTGAGTTGTCATTCAGAGCATAACATGCTTTGATCACTGTGAACCATTGATCAAAATGATGGCTAATATAATTGTAGGTAGCTTCCGTTATATAAGCCTGCACTGTTAGAATTTTCCGTAAAACTAAGAGAAAACAGATTTTTCGTACATTTACGGAAAACTTAGTTAGAAAACAATAAAAATGTGATGTGATATGGGAAAAACCGCCACATGTCGCACAGGACAGTTTGAAAAAAAATAAAAAATAGCTGAAATTGTTAATTGTACTTATTGTTGGTGAGATTGTTAGGCCGTAACTTTTGATGTGGTATCAAAGCGAAAGAAAGTAGTTGCAGTGTAGTAAAAAATCAAATATAAATTTCCCATCCATTTGGAGTGTTGGTTTTCCCAGATCGCATCACAAATAAAAAACAACAACAGAAAGATGTTATTTACGGAAATATTTCAAAAATTTCGGCAGCAAATTTCCGGATTTTTTTTGTCGTTCCGTAATTTTAAAGTACGGAAAATTTGTTAATAAACACACACATTTTTCCCAAATAGAGACAAATTTCGGTAAAAATTACGCCAAAAGTTCCGTTAATTGACAGGAAATTCTGTTAAATTTTACCCTAAAAAGTCTGGATGGAAAATTCTGCTGCGAAATGTCCGTAAATTACGGGGAAATTTTCTAACAGTGTGTACACATGAATTATGAGGTACTACATAGTCTCATTTTTAATGTTAAAATCCGTATATCATCGTAAACAACATGAGCATCAAAACTGATTTTAGTTGCGCAACTAGTGAGTTAGCGTTGCTCTGGATCAACTTAAATTTTGGCACGATTTTAAAATGCAACTAGCACTAGTAAGGTTTTATTGGAATTTCAATTATTAATCAAATAGCCTTGTGGGCACTAAGTCACATTTTAGTTGCAACTAGGTTGTAAGGTTTTAGAATTGGGCACTGAGATTAAAAGGAAACTGTGGTCAATGGATTGATGGTCTTGGAATGAGTTCCCGTCAAGGGTACCATGATAGAAAAAAAACAAACTTGGAAGCAAGAACAGTAACTCTGGGGACATGAAAAATTGATTATGAATAGGATTTTGTGCGATTAATTGTGAGGATTTGATATACGAAAGAGGAGGAGACGCCAGGCCCAATGCCATATTAATAGTTGCCACGACTCGGCTGGTGTAAATCGGGGGGGGGGTCGGATTTATTGGGCATTCCACGTACAGCAATTCGGAACTTAGCACCCTATATAAATACCAGTAAACATGTGTTAGATTCTATGATTTAAAGGCTCAGCTACTGTCATTTTTCTGTCATAATTGTGCGAAAACAGTTTGCTGCAAAAAGGTCACACCCATAAATCGAATCCTATACGTTAATTACACGAAAACACGCAATCAACTATGACAAATCTGAGGTCTGGAAAGAAATAGGAGGCAAAATGTGGTGCGGATGAGCCAGATCTGTCGATACGTGTAGTCAGGTGGACGTCTGGCACACAGGCTGCAGGATGGAAAGGAAGTACAGACTTTTTCTATGATAGATTTTAGTTGATTAGGACCCTGAAGGCCAATAATTTTTGGTAGGGTGTGCAAAAATTGTTACAGTGCCATTTTTGAAAATCCAATATGGCTGCTACCATGTCCAAAATCACTTAAGTATTGCGATAGAGACAAATATCTCTCGGTACTCCGGTGAAAGCACGGAAAGTGTTAGTAATGTAATTTTATCATTACATTGCCACAAAAATCAAATATGGCTGCTTAAAAGTCACAATGCTATCGGACATTAAAAATGAATAACTCCTCCTTATACCTATTTACGCTACTGAATAATAAAGAACAGCCGAAAACGTGGTCTGCATGTGTTCAAAATCTGTTACAATTGAATCACCTCGAAGTGGTACTTTAATACCTCTAGAATGCATTTCCCAACAATCAGGAACGTCAAGTGTCTTGCACTGTTACAAATAAATCTGTAAAAACAACCAGGCATTTGACTGGCAGCTGGGTAATTACTAAATGCAGAACGTAAAAACGAGCCGTAAAATACGAACACCATTGCAGGGAAACGTAAAATCACGGCGTAAAATCTTCAGCTTCAACGTATTGTTGGTTTTGACTGTTTAAGCAAATCAGACTTAAAACGTTATTTACAATTCCTCTGACCAAATTCACGTTGTAGCATGGCATCATACAAACGTTGATTTACGTTACCACGTGGTTGTAAAAGTATATCTTAGGCAAAAAACAATTTTGAGAAAAAGGCAATAAACAAGGGAAAACGAAGAAATAAGATTAAACCAGTTTATTACAGCTTTGTTTTATTTATGGTTACTGTACACATTCTAATGTCACAAATTATTAATCATCATTATGATAAACTAATAACATGTACCCTTAATAGATTCGAACCAGGGCCTAAGATACAAGTCATAAACCTTATACACTACACTACATGGCTTTAGTGATAGCAGATGCTAAAATTAAATATAGGTGTGTGTACACTTTTTTCACAAATTAAACTAAATTATAATAAAAAAGGAGGAAAAGGGAAGTTTTAAAATATTTTAAAAATGATAGGGAAAAATAGGATTGCATTTTTAATGACGTACTACGACGTTATTTTAACACACTTTATCAGTTAAAACAATTTTATGTGTATTCTTACATTAAAACAAGAAGTTACAAAAAACGTACTATTCGAAAAATAATAACAGTCAGCGTATAAATATACTTTTTAAAAAATGTTGTAGTATTATTTTTTAGCCACTGTTTATTAACATATACTGCCTTCCAAATGGTAATTTTATGTTAGGTTAGATAGGTAATAAAGCGTGAAGATTTGAATAATGGGTTTACCGTAATTTGAAAGGAAAAGTCTGGTAAATAGGAACATTTTAACAGTGTGCACATTTGCAGTTAGAGGCGTGATTCCATGTCTATAAATGCCCGGCCCCTTTTTTTACACTTTTGAGATACATGTATTGATCACTAGAAACCTTACACTGGCATTTCTCTGTAATGGAAATCTCGATCTGGTCTATTATTTGACAACATGCTTAAATTCAAAATGACGGTCAAGGATATATGATATTGACAATTGGTTCAAGATCTTAAAGGCAGTATATGACTGCCATCTTGATCGGTAAGGCTTGTTAACACACGTGGAATGTCAGATATGAGTTTCTACCGGGTATAGAGCGCCAGGATTATGCCTCCATCACAAATACATGATGAGCTATGGTCTAATTGAATGATTCGTGGCATATTGGTTTTAGGGTGGCCTATGGATTTGGTGGTAAATGTTGTGATCAAATCAGTCAAAACCCGTCCAAAAATATTCCTCGTGGCTTTAAAACCTGGAGCTATTGCATAAAATAATTGCCATTGATTAAATTTGAAGAGTGATAGCGGCCATATGGATTTCTAGAAAATGCACGACACCAAATTTTGACACCCTCCAGAAATTATGCTTAGGTCTCATGACAAAGAAATCGATAATAGAAAAAGTCTGTACTCCATTTCCACCTGGTGCCACAATTCCTCCGACTATCGGGTAACGTGTGTTGCATGAGCTGCGGTAAGCTCGTGGGCGTTGTATACGTTCGCGCTGGGACCTCGTGGAGTCGATGGCGTGGTAGGACCCCAAATACATGAGAATGAGAGACTAAATTGGACTAAATGCCGGTTCTCGAAGTAGGGATGTTTGAAATGGCGCGAAAATGAATTTACAATGCATTTTTCTCCAAATTTCTGTACGAACTAAAAGTTGTTGATTTGGACAAAATTGCTTAAAGTGATGTCTTCTTGCCGTATGGTAAAAATGAAGGGATCATCAAGCGGTTGGAGGAATCAATCAGGATATTAATGCGAGGTAGGGATTTTTCCATACAGCTCCACAGGAGCCTGACAACTCTAAAACCCCAACTCTAGTATCGAACATCGGGTGTTCCCCCTGGTGTAAAGGATACATCACCGCCACGGCAAACTTTTGTACCGTTTTATAAAGTCGGAGAGAGGGCGGTTCCAACCTCCAGGTGACGTTGCTATCCTACAGTGTGTTTTTTGCTGAAACGACCGGAAAGGATATGAAAACAATGCGTCAGCTTTGAAAAGAGCGTTTATTTGTTTGTATTGGATGAAAGTTAAGGGGTGGGGTGGTACTTACCTCTTTAGTTGGCCCTGTAGGTAGGACGAAAGAAATGCACAAGGAAACATCTAGACTGCACCACTGTTCATGAAAGTTCGGTTGTCACACACTCACTATTAACTATCAACAAACACCCTTGGCAATGTCACCAACCTGTGTTCACTATCGTGTGTGTTTCGGTTGTACGTCTTTGCTGCTAAATTTCAAAAGTTGGCGTTTTGACACACTATCGACGATACGTGTGTCTTTTTGCTGTCACTCACTGTTTACATTGTGAGTGCCACAAGTAGTCACTATTACTACACTCTCACACTTGTTGTACAGCAGAATGTCCCAACCACAGATCTCTCCTGCTTCTCTTCGCACGCGGACAGACGTGAGATGACCCACCCCCCCCCCCTTTGTTAATATGAATGAAAGATGGATAGACCTGAATTAGTTGTATATTTTATTATACAAAGGTGGCTTGCCTTAGCCAGTTACTGCACATGTAGTAATAAAGCATAAGTTTGATCCCAATCTTGTCAAGAAAAAATCTCTAATTTGATATTATGTTATGTCTATGGATTAAAAACTATATCCATTTGCTTACCAAAGGATACCAAGAGATACAGATATATCATTGATCAACGGATAGTTGTCGTGGTGATTTTAATTTAGGACTTCGTAAACATATAAGCTTGTTAAATAGTAATTTCACTTTTGGATTTGTTCTATTAAACAATTACTTGACAGATTCAGCAGCCAGAGTATGTACTATCCCACGTCTTTTTTGCATCTAGTTTGGAGCGAATACCAATAACCAAGGATGATAGCATTACACAAACCCGTTGAAAGCTACACTGATGATTAGCAGAGACTAACAATCCTGAGTGGTCAACTAATCTATGAATCTATTGTCATGGCTTTTTTCATCGTCATTATTAATTGCAACACACAACCTTGGATTAAGTGGTATTAAATGCCAAACTGCCAACATAAAAATCACAAGAGAGAGAGAGAGAGAGAGACAGAGAGAGAGAGAGAAGAGAAAGAGAGTTATCCGAATAGAGTTTGATCCCAAATAATGATATGATATAGTCCCCTGTCATTTGACACAGAGAGTAGTAAGGTGCTTTCAAAGAAACAAAAATAGTTTTGTAACTGACCGATTGTCCATTTACAAATTCAATACATATAGGATTTCAAAACGGGAAAACTTGTCCCATTCTGTTCCTGTACAAAATGGGTGCGATGAAAAAGTCATTGTCTCCTCGATGGAACATCTCAGTCCTTAAAGCTAACATTTTGCTTGAAGCCATCATATCTCCTAACCCGCTCATCATGAAATTTAGGGAGTTATTCCCAAAATTTCGAGCTTACTGTACCGTAAGAGTAGCATACACCGGGGACCCTGGAGGTCAGAGCACTTTTTCAGTCAGGTGTCCCTGTAAGACTACGATTACAATTGGTTTGTCGGACAAAATAACGTATGAATGTCAACCTTTTTGATATTCCTACAGATTATTCCTACTTAATAGTGATAGCACCATTGATTGCAACCCAGATCTCGCCATTTCTCTCAGTTTATGCGCAGGGCTGAGTTAATTCTGTGTCCCGGTCTTTACTGCTGTGAATCCATAGGATGCGCTCAGTATGTTTGTTACAAAAGCCGAAGCTTGTGAACGTTTGTGGCAGCATTGGAGTCTGCAGCCCTCCTCACTTATAAATCCGCAATGAAGCCACACTCCTCTGTGTGTGACTTTTTTGTTTTGGGACGTCAGATGTGTATCGAAGACACTGATGTAATTCTTATTCTCAACTGAAAGTCAAAAAAATAATACCTGTATTCCAATTAAAAAGTAAGTTTTATAAGCCAAAAACCCACTAAAAATGAATACAAATACGATAGTAAAAAAGTCTGGAGAGAAAATTAGATGGATAGTTGGGGTGGGGGGTGAGTCTTTTGGTAAAGTATAGTAATGTTTTTCAGTATCCTTTTACCATGTGAATTCATAATATTTATACATTCCAACAATAGGGACACAATGGACATGAATATGGGTATGAATTGAGATTGCAATGTGTGTTGTAGAAGCGTGTGTGGTAATTGTGACACCCTCAACGAGACGAGACTTTAAGAGCATGTCACCTACCGTGGTTGTTAGGATGCGATCGATCCCCGAACGCAACTGCAATTAATAGTCAGACAACAAGTAGTGGAGAATCTGTTGACGACAGTACGTTCCCAGTAGATGTCAGTGCATTGCTAGGAGACAACGAAATATGTTCTGAAAACACGTCGATTTGTCAGAGGCAACTTAACACATATTCACCTTCTTGTGTCATGTTTGATGATGGTTCATCAATTCGTTATGCAGAGGTAATCGTTATTACGAAGACGTTGAAAACATTTGGTGAAGGACACTGGATAATTCAAGTAAGTTTATAATTCAGTAAGTATGAAATTCAGGGATTGCGTAACGCCTACAACGAAGGGGCTACAATCTGGAAAAAATGTTGGAACCTTGTGGTAGTTTTGATAACATTTCCCCGTTCTCCCCCAAAACAATGTTGTTCATGGGCATGTCGTCAGCAGCCTTGGCACACACCACAACATTGAGATGATGGGGGTGGGGAAGGGAAAAGGTCGAATGGAAGGTTCAGGCATGCAATTGAACTGTGACTTTTGGGGTGGGACCTACGATCGGATCACGCGTAGCATTTAATACAATCGCCGGTTCAAGGGTTACAACTATTTTTTCAAGATTGTCGGTACCAAAATTAAAAAGACACAGGGTTTATTTTTAACAAAATATGAAATTCCTTTGATTTGCTCTGAATTGATTGAAACATAAGAAAAACAAAAGAACACACGAACAAACAAATGCATTTAAGTGTTGCAGTTATCAATGTAAAATGCATGGCAACCATGCAAAGGGTGGTGGACAAGATGTGGGTTGTGAGATGTGTCTTTAAAGATAGATTTAAAATGAGAGAATAGTTGACCTAAGTGGTTAAGAAAGATCATCCTTTACTGTGATGTAAATTAAAGGACAGTCTACAGCGATGTCCTTATTTTTTGATAAGGTGTATGAGGAGAATAAGGAGAAAAATGCTGTGTCCAGAAATAGAATTTAACTCCAAGAATCGGACTTTTGTGGTTCCATGCTGGTTTAAAAGAGTGATGGCTATTGAGTAATAAAAATACGGAATTGTTTAATCTTTGTTTTATCACATTCTCCACATCAGGATAACATGATACGGCACAACTAATGACCCAAGTTTGCAGTACATAGAAAACATGGAAGTATGCATCACGGCAAATTCAAACAAGTGATTCACTATTACGCCTGGAAATATATGGGTTACATAGTAGGTTTTTAAGTTTGGGCAACAAGGAAAAGCTTAAAGATTAAAAAGCTATGGGTGACATTTAAACCCCCAATGCCCTTGAAATCTTAGAAGTCAGAACATACGAAAGTGTTTCAAATTATTTGGAAGTACCATCCTCATGCGTATGGATGAAAAAAAGGAATAATTCTGAAATAATTGGTTATGTAGGGTACTAATAGTAGTAACTAGGCCGTAGATTCACAAGGTGGGGGACATATTGTTTTTACGATTTACTCACTATGAGAACAATATTACAGTATTCATTGCACTGTATTTATATGAATGTGTGAACATATATCAATATGTCAACTTATCAAATTTACCGGTAAAAAAATATGGCGCTTCTATCACAAAATGTCCTACCAGGCTTTTAAAATGTTTAATTATCGTCCATAAAAGATAACAAGGGAAGGGGGACGCCATTAGGTAGGTACCGGGTGGAACACCCAGAGCTGAAACGAAACAAAAACAAATCAAAAACATAAACCTATGAATGTATAGTAGATAGTTGAAACGGTGTCTGAATGTTATAAAAGTTCTCTTCAGCTTGGTAACATTATCATATGATGACTTAATACTGATTTCGAAATGCCACCAACAATGACGACGTCACCCACCACCATACGTCACCTACGGACTACAATGTAAGTACCCATGTGCTTTTCTGTTATTTCCATATTAAGTCAGTAACAAAAGAGGCCGACCAATGCGCTCGGACGTAATTTGACAGTGCAGAACCAAAGTCGGCCGTGAGTAATATCTGTGAACAGTCAACGCTTACTTAAACAAAAAATACTTTCGTGGAATTATTGTGTAGTGAGGTCAAAAACCGATTAAAATTTTTTTTACCTTTTAAACATGATTTTTACGAACAGGTCATGCCAATCTGAATCGATATGCACAAAATATCAGTAATGTTATTCATCCAGTTTGAGGAAAGCAATTCGGAAATTCAACTGTATCACAAGAGGAATAATTATTAACATTTTAGGATAAATTGTTCGGTACACAGCTCCCCCCAACTACAACGACATTACCACTACAACAAGTCTCCGTACAACAAACCACTTCTCCGACTACAACCCACGTCTCCAAATACCACACACACGACGACAACCAAATCTCCGGACTACAACACATCCGACACAACCACTCTCTCCGACTACAACCACCTCTCCGACTACAACCACGTCTCCAACTACAACCACATCTCCCACCACAACCAGTCTCCGACACAACACTTCACCATTACTATACTTATCCTACTAATACACCCTGTAAGTGGGATATTGTATATTTTCGTACTTCAAGTGTGTTACGTTGTTGCGTATAAAAAGTATCCTAAGCATGGAACCTTAAAAAATATAAGATAACGTTTTACCTAAGCATATTTTCAAAAATCGGTAAATTATTACACAGTTATTAAGTAAATAATACTAATTACGAGGTATGTCATATTTTTCTGTTATGTCTAACTGGGGTATACCGTGCGACTCTATTTCGATGTAAGCTTATTCAGTCATGACTTGCATAAATTTGCTATATACTTGTGCTGTCTAATTTTTATCGAAAGAAACGTCACACACGTAATCCTCGTTAAGTGTCTGTTTGTCTTTCTATAGACAATCATCTCGGTGTAATTAATCATGGGGCGTGGTTCAATACACCTGTTCACGTTGAATGTGCTCCAAATAGCTCCGCAACGACTACCTCACCAAACTCCACCACCCCATCTCCAACTAAACACGTCGCCTACCACGACCACGTCGCCTACGAACGACACGTCGACCATTACAACCCACGTCACCAACAACAACCACGTCGCCAACTACAACGACGTCACGACTACAACACATCCCAAAAAAAAAAAAAAAAAAAAACCCCCCCCCCCCCCCCCAAAAAAAACTACAACCACGTCGCCGACCAGGACTACGTCTCCAACAACCACAACGTTAAGTCCCATAAGAAAACTAGTGGGTGAAATATACTAAAATGGAATTGCGATACGTAAACACGCTACACACGGTTTATTCACAGGTCATTATTCCGTTTGTGGTAAATGTCAATCATAATGTTAGTTTTGTCTTTCTAAGCGATATCTCTCCAAGTAGACACATATAGTCGTGAAGAATAAGACAAACCAGGTGCGTCATAAGAATGGAATCAACCAAATACATGACCGTGGTAACGGTGGTATGCATAAAGCATTTGATCATGTGCAGTAGTTGTTTGTTTAGTTTGTTTAGTAATTACTATTTATATAATTATGCTTAGTTACTGACACTTTTGTTGTAATCTCTTTTCCTCGCATGGCAACACCTGATTCTGAACGGTGGCATTTTCGTACTACAAGTAAGATTTTACTTGATATCTATTCTTGTATGATTTATATCGGGTGTTTTTATTTTATTTTTCAAGCTTATCCACAGTTAAATTTAATTTTAGTATGGGGCGTTTATGCATGTTATGTTAACTTACACTGTCAAAGGGAGTTTTCGTTCTAAGTTCATTGTATGGACTGCTTTGGTTGTTTTGTTTTTGAGTTTTGGGAACTTTGAAATACTCATCCTAAAACTTTCCTATGTATATGAGTTTTGTCAACTTTGAAGTGTTAATGCAATTATACATGTAGAATACTTTTGTGAAGTAATAAAACGGTGCTTTTAGAATGGGCTTCTCTTTTATGGTTTTCCCTTTTGCTCGCAAGCTATCGCCATAATTTACATGATGCCTTAAAATTCGCTCTTTTCTTCCTCACCCGTAGCAGAAAAAGCATTTTGTAATCGTAGCTTTTGTATGCTTACATGTGGATATCTTGCTCAAACATAACATTGCCGCCGAGTCCTGTATAAATCCATAAATAATCAGCATATTATATACATAAAATATAATTTTGTACCATTTTCAGCACCTACCACAATTTGGCCACCAACCACCATGTCCCAAATTACAACAACTTGTAAGTATGATTACTATGACAAATTTTAAGTCGAAAAGCCTATAACTGGATATCATTAGGAGGCTAAGGTAAACCAGGAATGAGTTCTTTCCCCTGTACCATTGTCGAAGTACTTCCCCGTCCTTGTCTTATGAAATTGCAACTATTTTGCAATTATTTAAACACTTTCACGCAGCAGTGTCATATTTTAATAATATTACTACACATTTATCATTCGGACTAGACATGTAAATGGCAATATTTGCGGAATAGTAGATAAAATTGAAAATTGTACCTAAATCAAAATATTGAACTGCCTTGTGGTTAGTGTTACGTCTTTTTGCTTGGTGTCTTTTGTAAAGTTATGTCAAGATTGTGTCTTAGTATTTTTGATCAATTAGCCATTGTCTTGTTTAAATTGTATACCATCGCAAATCTGTAATGTATGAACACTTCCACGCAGCAGTTTTTATTATTTTTTAAAAAAGGATTTTACCGGACTCTTAATTTCGGTTTTCAAAAACAGATGTAGTTCAGCATCTTACAAATGATAATACGGTATTTTTCTATTGATGAAGAAATAATATTTGATAAAAATACAAACTTTGAACTGCCTTGTGGTTAGTGTTTATGTCTCTGTTTTTGTCTGTTTGTGGTTGTAAACCTGTCATGATTATTTGTAACTGAGATCTTTGTCTTCTCAGTATTTTATACAATCGATGATGTTTACGTTAATTGTCTTCGCATTTGTCTTTACTTAACCATACTGTAGTGTGTATCGACACCTGCGCGCAGCGGTTTTTATTTTTTTTTTCAATTCGGATAACTTTAATATACACGTATATTAATATAATAATACTGTCGAATGTCAATATTTGACAAGTTATAAACAATTGCAATTTATTGCTAATAATATTAAAACAACACACATTCAACTGCCTTGTGTTGGGTGTCGGATTGTCCTTTCGTTTTTGGTTTGTCGTGTTGTTATCGTTTGTATGAAACTAGCGTAAATTCTGTCTGTTATGGAAAATTTGTCTCCTCAGTCTCACATTCATGTAATTGTCTTTGTACTGTGCGTTTTTAACCATTGATTCATTGCACTTTCTTCCATATAAGGTAAAGGTAGGTCTCATACTCAATGAGTGTTGGGGGCATGCCGGTAGAGCGGCATTGCGAACAGAGCCTGTGTACTATGGAGTAGGGTGGCCAGTTCAATCTCCACCGCCTCTACCTTCGCCAATCTAAACAGACCAGCTACCCATTTACAGCTGGGTGAACTGGAGGTGCCCCTGCCGGGGATCGAACTCGCGGTCTTTGGTAAGGAAGCGAGCGCTCAACCACTACGCTATCCCGCTACATCTTCCATATATCCTGCCTAAACTGGCAAACTTTGAATAATTCTATTTTCTTCCACATTCTGTATGATTTACTCTATTTCTTCTAGCTCTTTTGTTTTCAACTACTCCCCTACCTCCCATCCAATTTTACATTATACCAACAGCCTTCTCGCATTAAGGTTTTGTTACCTACTGGATTCATGGCTTCAAACAAAGTAAGTACCTTTACATACAGATACCCTGCAGTTTTAGAGTGGACCGTCACTAGCGATAGAAAAAGTCGGGCTGGTATGAGAAGAAATCCGTGGTTGTACTATTATCTGATGATAAAACAACGCTATGGTAAGTAGATCATTTATGTAATCGTCTTTGAACATGACACTGTCCCCATTATTAAGAGTTTGGTTTACTCGTAGATGGAGCCCGTGTTACTACATTTCATTCACCTATCTCGCATCCAACACGAACGTCTCTCTTCAACGTACTCTAGCAGCACCAATGCTCCTACATAACGATGGCACCGGCATCGTGGTTATCTACTAAACATTGGCTCCTGGGGATGTGATTATTCTGAAGATGTGAATAATCTTAGCTGCATTAGGACTAATAACCTCGGAAGAGGTGAATGCTTTGTTTTTTTTTTTACAGAATCGCTACGCTTGCATTGGATTACGATCTTAACAGCCAACATGCATGACGATGCATAAGCCGCCAGGAACAGATGACGAAACCCCAATGGACACTGCACTTCGGAGCAACTAGCATAGAAAAAGATAAACATTATTGACAGTAAAGTTCCCGTGGGCATGGACTGACAACCTCGAGCTCTACTTCTTGTCAACATGAAAAAAAGTAAGAACCTTTCCTTGGGTTTGAACATTTAAAAACAAAACAAACAAAATATTAAAAATTAAAAAAAAAACAAGGACAAAAACCGAAATGAAACAAGCAAATGGAAATTGGAGGCATTCGCAACTATCATACTACCAGAATTGGAATAGAAAGTTCATGGAACTCCACTTACGGCACTCAACTAAACACACACAGCCCTTTGCTCACTCGCACATATCAAACAGCACATGATTTAAACACAAATGTTAGAACACTACTGCTAAAATTGAAAACGTATTAAAATCTACCTGCTCTTCAATGGTCCACAAAATAGGTATCGGGGTTTCATTAAGAAAGATTGTTTTGGCGAGATATTTTACAAATAGGTTACCCCCCCAGTTGTGACACGAGATTCAGTTTTAATTTCTAATATACATTGTTTTGAAACACTCCGTAAACAGTTTGTAAAAGTGAGCAACTTAGGTATCATATCTGAAAAAAAAACAAGAGATCTTCAGTTTTCAGTCTGGAGGACACATACGGCACATTAGGACGTATAATACCAATGTCATGATACTTTTCGTGGGGAGTTGGGGATGCAATTTAATATTACACACGAGCTTTAGTAGAGAGTGTTCGTAGATATATTGGAGGGGTGGAAAACTTGGAGCTTTCGATATCAATTTTATTAATAACATTACTTTTTATTCCATTCTATCAACAGTCCTTACAATATAATTGCATATAATTACACATTTGTCGGTGTGTATAAGTGAAAAAATATGCCATGTTGTTTTAAAAACAAACATTAAATGATATTTGTAATTGAACTCTGATACTGAGTCAAGTCCAAATGAAGTGGTTGCAACGTGTCTTGTATTGTCCCGAATATGAGAGGAATATGTGTCATTCATTCTGTTCTCGTCCTTCTCATTTCCTCTCCACACTATGAAAAATTATCTCATACATTGACTGCCTGGGGCTTTAGATATGTGACAACCATGTCCATAACGGTTGCAGCGTGTCTGGTATTGCCCTGAATGTGAGAAGGACCGGTGTCATTCATTCTGTTCTCATATCCTTCTCATATCGTCTCCACACCAGTTTGAAATACATCAGTTGAGGATGCGTGTATGCATTTTAGTTAAGTGAACACCCAAAGCATTTTAGCAAACAGTCCGCAGTTGCATCACCTTTTTAATTATTGTGTCACCCTTACGTTTTTGTGCGTTATTATTGTGCGATTATTTAGCCATTGCATTATCTTCATTTTCTTAAATTGAACAAATTATTTATTTTATTCAGACCCCATTATAGTATAATTATTTACTGCATTACGGAGCGTTAACTGTTAAACGTCAGTGAAAACATTTATAACAGTCCTTGTTGTAGTTTGTTATTTGGGCACATATCTGCAAAGAAAGTTTGGTCAATAGTCAATTTATCAGTAGGATAGCTAACTAACAGAACTTTCAAAAATATTAAAAATAGTTTTTACAAAACTACTGGAAGAGTTATACCCGCCCATAGGACCGTGTACACCGTTTTTTCGACCATAACCATGACCGATCACCAAAATGATATGAAATGAAATATCTGAAAATCGGTTAATGACGCATATCCAAGAAACAAAATTTCTGCGCACATTAATTTGAAGAGACCTATTAATTCGTTTGGTTGTGATTGACACGGTAAGCAATCTCTCCACATAGCGATTTTCTTCGCATATCGAAATATCAAAACGATTTCTTGTAAATATCTGTCCATCATGTTATGTTTTCTTTTTTCAAAATATTTATACAAAAACCAAAACAAACTTAAAGAGCAACGATTTCCGCCTTTAATCATCTGTAGCCTTAAAGGTTTGCGGAAACGTATTCCTGTTATCTTACAACATCAATTTCCCATTGTTACTGTAGGTGGATTTCAAGAGAGACTGTCTTCTTGGCGAACGACCTCTGTCACAGCGACCTGAAACCCTCTTCATTTTCTTTTCCGCTGTATTATCTGACGACATGAGGGCATCAGACCTTGAAAGCCGAGGGACCTTTACCGCTGTGTCATATTTTCATATCTCGTCATGTGAGTACAACGTGCAATGTACATTTTTTTGTTTTTCAGGGGTCGCATTGGATCGGTTAAAATGCACTGTATAAAAAATCGTAAATTTCAGACAAAGAAAAAACAGAACATTTCAGTAATTCTAATCCATCGTATAAGTCATGAGTCTTTGTTGTTTGAATAAGATTAATGCTAAAACAACTGGTTTTCATCAAGGATGTTTTATAGACTGCATTAGTAGCCCTTGTGTAAAGTACCCTATTGTGACCTCTTGTTATTTGTCTCCCTTTTGTACAGGGAAATTTGGATTTGCCTACCACAACAGCCGGAACACTCCTACAATATGTAAAAATGATTTTTTTTCTCTAATGCATGTATATAAATGGTGTAGCATAATAATGCCAATAAAGCTTCTGTATGATTTATATAATAGGTTGTCAATCAGTAAACCTTCTTGTGGTGACCCCGCCCACATGCTCCGCGTCATGCAGTATCCTCATCCTATATCTTGCAAATATGTGCCATAAGTGCAGCGAAGATTCGGGGATGAACAAGGTAACTAAAAACTGTGAAAAAATCTGATTTTCACTGTGGTAAGCTTGCTATCAAAAAATATCCCCATCTGAAAGGATTGAGCTGAGAATGTGTCTTTGCTACAAACATTTTTAAATTTTAATTTCCTATATTACCCGTGCACACCCGTTTTTCAGACAATAACCAGTGACCGATCACTCTGGTAGATGAAAACAGGTGAGGTCTTCATCACAAAATTTCATTAGTACATTTAAGGACAGTACCAACGTGTGATGACAATAATAATCTTCGGGATCTTTTTGGTGAGTCCCGTATATAGGAGACACGTTTACAATATGAAAATGCTAAATAACATCACGGTGCTCAAGATAACTCTTACAAACAGAGCACTTATCATAAAACAATGTTCGGTATGAAGGTAAAGGTATTGTTTTGTCATTCGAAAACAATCATTTTGCAAAACCTACCCATTTTCAGAATATGTCGTTTTAAGGATGTGTCAAGTCATCCAATATGTTTCCAATGTTCAGACTTTATGGACGCATCGTTCAGATTGGCACATTCTTGGCATCGAGGGACGCTATATCAAAAAGGAATAATATCTAACCGTTAATGACGCATATCCAAGAAAACAAACATTTCGCGCACATAATTTGAAGGGACCTATTAATTTGTTCGGTTGTGTTGACACGGTCAAACATATTAAAGAAGCCAGAAGCAATAACTCTCCAACATAGCGATTTTTCGCCTATCGAGAAACATAGCGAATGTACATAGTCCTTTCAAAAGGATTTTAAATATCTGCCGCCTCATGTTATTTTTTTAAAATATTTATATAAAAACCAAAACAAGAACAACGACTTCCACTTTAATCATCTGTAGCCTTAAAGGTTTGTCGAAATATATTTCCTGTTATTACAGAATCTCTTTTTTCATTGTCATGTGGTATCTGTAGGTGGATTTCAAGAGAGATGTCTCTTGGCGAAGACCTCGTCACAGCGACCCGAACCCTCTCATTCTTTTCCGCGTATTAATTGACGACATAAGGGCACAGACCTTGTAAGCGAGAGACCTCTACCAAGAGTCATATGTTACGTATCTCGTCATGTGAGTACAAACATACAATGTACATTTTGTTTTGTTTTAGGGGAAGTAGTGGGTCGTTTCGATAGGTATAAGAATCCTTTTCAGTCAAAAACAGCAGTAAAAATTGTTAAATTCAACAATAAAAAAGCCAGAAACATTCCAGTAATTTAAATCCAACGTATATGTCATGGTCTTGGTTGTTTGAATAGATAAATGCTAAAACAACTGGTTTTCATCAAGGATGTTATATAGACTAGAAAAGTAGCCTGTGTAATTACCCTATGTGACATCTTTGTTATTTGTTCTCCTTTTGTACAGGGAATTTTGGATTTGCCTAAAACACAAGCCGGAACTCTCCTATAATATGTAAGAATGATTTTTTTCACTAATGCATTTATATAAATGATGTGGCATAAATAATGTCAAAAAGCTCTGTGAGATTATTAATAGGTGTCAATCAATAAACCTTGTGGTGACCCTGCCCACATGCCTCCGCATCATGCAGTATCCTCATCCTATATCTTGCAAATGGCACTGTCATACACTTCTTTTATTGTGTATCTGCCTAGTAATACTTTAATTAATTTTTCACATATTTATAAATAAGGAAGTATGTTCACTGATACTATTTCTGTAATCATATACGATTTCGGCAGGTGTCGGATAACATGAAATATGAACATGAACGGTATTTGCATGTTACTGAAATTAACACCCCACGACTCATTGATCTAGATGAGGGAAGAGAAAAATGGGTATCTGTATGCGACAACGTATAGATGAGGTGACATCAATGTGACAAGACAAGTTAGCACCTGGTCCTACTGACAGTAAGAGGTGCGACAGAATATGCCCCCCCATACAGTTACATATTCAATAGCCTATTCACGCTGATTGAGGCGCATTTAAAAGCACAAGCCTGCAAGGTGCTCACGCATACTGCGGGCAATGCTTTGTTCGTGCCGCGTTGACTTCACATGTCACCTCATCTATACCAAGTATGGAATATATGGCGAGATTGAGAACAGAAAACCGAGGTCTGGATAGGCAACAGGCGTGTTCAATGTACGCGCCGGGCATTTAGTCGCCCAAAATATATCTCAATTATGCACACAGGTAAATCTTTTTTATATTTTATAAAATTGCCGCCCAGAATTAATCACATATATCTCACTTTAGGGTGAGAGAGAGAAGATCACATAATCACACTGGATCGTTAACGTATCAAATTATATTCTACAGAGGGAAATTTGACATCAAGAGCAAGCAGAAGGGAAAATGTCTACTTAGATAAAGACACATGAGGAGATTCCAGAAAGCTCCCTCAATTTTGCGAACCTGTTTTTTTGATATTTTGTAATGCTTTCAACGCTCCACCCCTCTGTATTAGATCACACATGAAGATAATAAGCCGAATACCGCAATCTTTAGTAATAATATGATGATTTAGTACTTTCTGTAGTGCACGACAGGAAAAGTCTAAGCACGGTGTTTATGGGGACAATACGATAGTCAGGCAGTTCAAAACAAGGTTTGCTGTTTCTTTTTGTACTTGTTGTCCAATAAACCTCGGAAACGTTATGGTAGGTGGTCTACAATCGATCCTGTGCAATTCGTATCCTAAAAAAATCTCCTCTGTCACTTTAACGTGGTGAACAAATATGTTGACTTTGAACAAAATATGGATTGGTTTGGAAACATAATGAGAGGCTCCTGGAAACTTGATCTGGAGTCGAATGTTTCTGCTGCGGACACAAATAAAGTTATGAAAAACACTGGTTGTTTTTTTACAGTGTAATTTGTCCGTATATTTTTTTTAACATTAAAACGGTTTTGTAAGAGAACTGAGAGAGAGTTGCCCATATTTAAATAAACAAGCGTCCTTGCTTCCATAGATATTACAGATATACAGGGATGCCCAAGATATCAAGATGCGTGCAATATGTCCAAGGCCTCTCCGTTATAGTGCTATCTAATTCATGGCATTTGGTCAACATGACAATGCCAAGCTAAAATTCCGTCAACACAGATGGTTAAGATGGAGATGACAAGTGAGGATGGACGTCCATCGCGTTGGGACTCAGTGAATTAAAATGGCACGAAAGAGGTCAATGATAACTAAAAGACAACTTTTAATCACACTGTGCCAATATGCTGTTTGTCATGAAATAGGAATGAGTATCTAATCCGTGGTTTTGCGCTAACCACGTGATTGATCATTCAACTTGCAGTGCCAAAAAATAACTGCATTTCTAAGTGTGAAAGACCGGACCTTCCATTGCTGTTGTTCATTCAACCACTCGTTTGATGAACCATTATACGTAAACGCTAACGTACCCCGACAATCATTTCTGGTTCCCTTGCATACATTCTGTAGCATCTCGTGAAGTTTATCATCAGAGCTCATAATTCCGTCACCAATGTTGGTGGGAACAAAGAATGGTAGTCGCGAACTGCAGTGTTTTCGCACTCTGGGTTTCTGCGGAAGGGCGTTGTTTGTGAAACAAAATTTTGAATTCGTAATTTAGTGTAGTAAAAAATGAAATGTGACATATATTTTTTTTCCGTATGTTACAATAAGTTTGCATAAACAGAATTAATGTATAATCATGTATGTTTCTAAAACCATAGTCCGTTACACTAACCACTATTTTGGTCCATTTACTAGTTGTGGATTTGTACTATGGTCTGATTATGCGAATGGGTGATTCATAAATTTACGCATGTTGGACACCGAATATAGTTCCCAGAAAAAAAAAAAAAAAAAAGAGGTAGAGAACAATGATATATTGGTAAATAAAGTGTATTGTACAACGGATGTAGTGCAATTACAATATAAGATTGTTATGTGCCATGCTTTTTAAATATCTATGTAATATACGGTATGTAAAAAAGTATTGCTAAGTATGCATTTATTTATCCAAATAGAAATTTTAATTTAGACATAATCACTGTTCTACCCACTGTGTAGAAAATTTGCTAATTAAAATTTCTGGCTGCAGTATTTCCAGACTTTGTTAGGTTAAATTACAGATTTTATGTTCAATTAACGGAAACTGTGACAGTCTTTTTACAGAAATTTGGTTCATATTATGGAAAAAAAAAAAAAATGTGTATTTTAACAGAAATAGGCCGGAAATATTGCTGCAAGAAATTTTTGAAATATTTCCGTAAATTAACATTTGGTAGTTTTTTGTTTTTTATGTTATTGATTTCTAACAGCTTTTAAGGGAAAATCTGTTTCTAATTACGGAAATTTTTTAACAGGCATTGTGCGTTTGACTTTAAAATTCAATAATCGGCCAGGCAGTGTTTATGGGTGAATTAACTTTAAAACGGCACTGGCACATTTTCAGGAAAAATGAAATTTCTTCAATTATTTGTGCTCGCAAGTGATATTCTAGGCCATTGGAATAATTAGAGATATATTTTACACTAAAAAATCACATACCCCAACAACAGACAGGGTCCAGGAATTTTTTAGGCTAACTTTAAGTTTGCGTAACTTTAATCAACAAATGTGTCTATACATGAATATCGTAGACTCGTACTCATGATATTTAAAACCCCAAAGGTCACAGACGGTCAAAAATGGTGCATGCTTGAAAATCAACTCTAGCGTGGTTTTCCTGTGTTACACGGCCATTCGACATCGTCGCTAATTATGTCCGGAGGCGACATTCAATTATAAAATCGTTCTGTGTACACCATAAGCGCGCTGATTTGGCTTGATAATTCAGGCGAGGGCTATGTATATAAAGCTTTAAACCATTGCAAAAATATCAATTTTGAAACAATAGAGGGCGCACTATTTTCAAAGGTGCCAGTGTGGTCTTAAGTTTATCAAGAATTATGCTAAGAAATCGGTAGAAATTCAGGTCACTTTGAGCTAGTAAAATCTCAATTCCCTTGGCCACAGTTACAGTAGCTTTCATTCACCATGTATTTAGAAAACCACCCTGTTTTTTGGAAATGATAACGCGATACCCAGATACACAAGTTCAGTTCATGTCAAAGTAGGTACAAGTACAACCCATGAAACCGTCTCCTGGGACCTTGTACCCTCAATAGTGGTGGCTTGAGCTATGTAAACTTAAAAATCCAACTGCATCTAAGCGATTAGTGATCATAATTTATAAGTTTATTTCATTGTAATTTTGTTTATCGATGAAAGATTACGATAAAGTCAATGATGTCCCACTTGTAGTAAATAACGTATCAAAAAGGATTCTATATCTATGGAAGGCAGTTGTCTAACAAGTGACAACCTATTGCAATTTAAATCCACATAAAAAGTCAAATTTACAAAAGAAGAGTTATGGGGGGTTAATGATTCTTATATTTACGTTAAAATGGCGATGTTTCTGTGATATAGAACTCGTGTGTGTGGGCACATCTTGATAAAATTGTGAATTTGGGTACCGCAAGTACTTCGCATAGATAATAAAACAAAAATGAGGAATCACTCGCCACACCCCTAGTATGGCCCATCGCAAGTGTGAGATTTGACCACCCATCATGGGTGGGGCAAACGTTCCAGAGCGGAGCTATTCATTATATTGAGTGCATGGCACCACAAAGCAGTAGCGATTATCCGTAAATGCTATCAATGATTAGAATTGAAAATTCTCGCCAAACAATTCCTCGATGGTCTTGTGGTTAGGGAGCTAACCTCATGATACAATGGCCTCGGGTTCGAATCTTGCTATTGCCTCTTTTAAAATATATACAATTTTCATTATTTTTACAGGTTAGAGGGAAAAAAAAATTCTAAGTCCAAAAAGATAAGAAAAAATAATAGCTGCCCTTTGAGGTTAGTGAGGGAGACCTGCTCCTGGAGCAGGGTGGTGGTCAAAAACTACCGCCTGTGGCCCAGCTGGATTCCCAAGATTAGACAGGGGTTAAAATTGTAAAACGTTCCGAGGTTTGAAAAAGAACATCAGAGGTTTTCTTATGATTTCAAGGATTCCAAAGGTATAGTGGAAACTAAGAATAACAGATGAGAGCAAACCATTCCTCATTTCAATCATTTAGGGAAACAATTTGCCCCCAACATATTTACCCGCATCAAAGCAACTTACCTTTAACCCAGATACACACACTTACCCCGTAACTCGGGAACTATAAGCCATAGATATAGTGTAAACTTACCTCTTATCAAATATTGTAATCGAGAAAGATTGTCATGTGCTTTTCAACATGATTTGAGCATTTTAAAAGGTTGAACCTGTGTTAACATGAAATTCCAAGCCGGGGGATATTAACGGGGTTTGGCAATGCCTGCCATCCAATTATGGATTGTCAATGTCCTAAAGTACTATAGTAGATTCCAATGATGGTTTAGAGTTATGGGCCGGAGTTTGGACTTCGTCCATTACTCAAAAGGGGAAAGAAATACCCAGAAAACCTTCGATGTCTCCGCACAATACAAAAGAGATCGGATTGAAAGAAATGGGCACCTACAAATAAAGTTACGTTGTTCATCCAGTCAATATTTGTATTTTAGCCTAGGTGATGCAAGCTGTGTCTACCCAGAATGGTTGTAAACATTGCCTACAACCAACAGATCATAACATTTGGAAGCTTAAGTCACCTGTGTGTGTAACAATGCAGAACTTGTATCTTCCCTATTCATTAAAAGTCAGCTTCACCTGCTTTACTGAAACTTATTCCTGGATGGGTTTGCGGCTTCTTTGAGTATTATAGGGTTTATGCTTTGACTATTGATTGGGACTGTGAATGGCCAACCGCTCAGGGTGGCTATCATGGCTATAGCGCACCTCATACCACAAATACACGGACTCAAAGGTTTACATATAATCCCCTCAATAATACCCCACCTACAAAAAGTAGAAGCTATTCCACTCTCAACCTAGAATCTAGTATGTGTGTAAAAATTGAAAATTTATTTCCGGAAGCGCACACTCTTTCACTTCGGTGCCCATGCTAGCTTGTGAAAGTAGGACATGCTTTACGACGTGCTTTCTAAAAAAATGCCGAATGAACGGATTCGTTATATTCTCCTCTAAATGTGTTAGACACACAAAGGCTAATTATTCGTATTCTAATAAATATATATATATATATATTATCGTCGCCCCATAACATTACTGTTCGTATATATTCACATTTTTTAGGTTTTTACGCCTACTAACTTTGTTCATCGAGTTCTGCCATCCACAAAGTTTCAAAATGTGAGAGCCTAATTAGTGATAATTACAGATTTTGTCATTTCTCATCATATCCGTATTTCACATACTGTCGTATTTTAAAATCGTCATTCATTTACGCGCGTGTTAGATATAGCTGTGGTCAAGGACCACGAAACCAGCCGGATACTTCAAACCCAAGTCTAAAACTACCCCAGCTTCGAAACCTAGCCCCACCTTCGAAACCTCCTAGCCTTTTGCGTCGAAACCAAACCATATCTAGATCCGGAGACAGATCTGAGCACCAGTCGAGGTTGGGTAGGTGACCTTTTGGAACCTAAAACGACCTTCGATCTCGACAAAGATTAATCAGATTTGGATTGTAATAAGGATCATTTCAAATTTCTACCCGTTAGTGCATTTTAAAAAATTGGAGCCTTGCCCTGTTAATGACTTTGATCTCTAAAATATTTCAAATATGTTAAGATGTCATAAAGATCATTTCAGGTAAAAATTTCAAGCACACATCGGAGGCATTGTGGAAATTTGACCTTCGAACTCTTAAGACTTTTGATCTCGAAAATATTAACATGTTAGGAGGTCATAAGGATCATTTCAGTTAAATTAGCCAATCGCGAGGATTTTTGACAAAAAAATTACCCTTGGGCTCTCATTAATGACCTTTGATCTCGAAAATATGTCAACAGGTTAGTATGTCATAAGGAGCATTTCAGCAAAAATTGTCAGCTCAATCGGAGATTTTTGAAAATGGCACCATTGACCCTTAAATGACCTCCATTAACTTGTATGGAATCAGAACCATGCACCAGTAAGTACAAGTAGCACCAATTACCAATCAGAACTATGTCCGTATTTCGTCTTTTTCATTTTCTCATTTTTATTTTTTTTACATTTAATAAAGAGTGGAATCTATATACCCATGCTACGCTACCCAAAATCAACTCGATATTATTTTGTTTTTTTTTGCTTTTCTTGGACTAAGGAGAAAAAATAGAACCGCCATACATAAGCATCTAAATTGAACCTTCCCCGGGAGGAAATGTAATACCGCAACTGAAGTACGATTGCGTCACAATCGAGTTGAAAAATTTATTTTGTTTTTGATGTGTGATTTGCCAGGGATCGCCATACAATTAAAACCTTTAAATGCGATTTCAAAAACCCAGGGGACTTGCCGGAAGGAATGAAAGGGAGGCTGCCCAATTAAAAATATAATCCCCCTCAATAAAAGTACAGGATATAGGTGAAGCGGAGTAGTGACCTTACATACCGGTAGGTTGTGAAACCAATTCCTAATATCTCCTATAGATATCGATTGTTAATCCTCATGTAAGTAGATTTAACCTTTTCTTCGAATGAATGTAAGGCTTTACCAGCTAAAGGAATTCTGGCTCTTGCAGACCAACGGTTAGGGGGCATTCATACTTGCGTAATACAGGGCGAGCGAGCCGACGAAGCGAGCGAAAACCGAACCCCCCTTACTCGATTTTGCACAAAATGTCCCCTATCTTGCCCAGGTGACCTTGAAACACTATCTGTTTACAACCAATATGAAGCATGATTCAGGGGTCCTTAGGAACAATTTGGTGTTTATAGCTCTGATTGACGGGGGGAGAGGATTTTTTCTAGATTTTGCACCAAAAAAATTAATATTTCTCTTCAAATTCACTTGAACCCAATTCTGGTACAACCCATTTAAGGGCTAGGTCAGTGGTCCTCAGGATTGAATTTGGCTTAAATTGGCCAAAGCGTTTTGGCACTAGAAGCATTTTTAAGCTCTGTGTGTTGCCAGAAGAAGAAAAAAACTAGATATAGCTGTGGTCACAGACCACGAAACCAGCCGCGCATAGCTTCAAACCCAAAGCCTCTAAGCTAACCCCAGCATTCGAAAACCTAGCCCGCTTCGGAAACTTAGCCTTAGCTTTCGAAACCCAACCATAGCGAGATCTGGAGAATTCGAGCACAGTCGAGGTAGTGACTTTGACCCTAAAACGACCTTCGATCTCGAAAATATTTAAACATATTGGCGATTGTTCAAAGGATCTATAAATTCTGTCCATAGTAGCATTTGAAAATTTGACTTTGACCTGTTAATGACCGTTTGTTCTCAAAAATATTTTCAACATGATTAGGAGTATAAGATCATTTCAGTTACAGGAGGAGCGGTTGAAATAAATTTCAAAGTATAGACCTCGGGGACCGTTCCCGAAACTCAGTGGTAAATCGGACGTGCATACTATGTAATGCCTGAGTGAGTGGACCAATTGTCAAAAAAACTGGTTTTTTGGTTTTGTAAACTGTATGAAAAGGGCTGTTTATGTAAGACATACGCATGAGTTGCATTACACGCAGGGTATGCACGAGATGTGCACACAGATCGAAGGGTACAGCTTTTTCTACGACAGATTTTAGTTCATAGGGCCTGAATAGCCAAAACTTTTTAAGGTGGGCAACCATTTGGTTCAGTGGATTTTTGAAATCCAAATGGCTTTCACCATGTCTGAAATCATTAAAACTCTCTTAAGTATTTTCTTATAGAGACAAAATTTTGGCTCACAAATGCAGTATGGTTGCCAAAAAAATCAATGCGCTTAGGAATCATTAAAGTGATCTTGAATTTTTTTATTATCTTGGTATTTTATTTTGAGATCATGCTTAAATTCAATTTGAATATATACAATTTGTAGGTTTGAAGATGTAAAAATGGCAGCCATATTGGCGTCTTCTGATTCGTAAGCATTGTTAACCCACCAGAAATGTCGGATATAGTTTTTTATGGTATAGAGCCTCAGGTAACATGTCCCAATACAAAGTTTTGCTAAGATTATGGCAATTTTGGGCTATATTTGATTTCGGAAACGGCCATATTGGATTAACGGTAATGTTATGATCAAATCTCATCAAGTGCCGTTCAGTAGATTCCTCGTGCTTGAAAACCTTGATATAGAGCACCCCCCCCACACAACAAAAAAAAAGGGGGGGTATGGTAATTTAATGAATTTGAGAGAGAGGCTGCGGCAATATTGGATTTCTAGAAAATGCCAATGAACGAAATTTTTGCACATCCTCCTGAAATGTTTGGCTACGTATTGTAAATAAACTAAAAATCTATTAATAGAAAAAAGGGTTTATTCCTTTCAACCCTGCCCCTCTGACTATTAAGGAGTTGACGATATACACACATTACCGATCACAGGGTATTCCGTTCTTTTAGACGGATGGTATCTCATGATCGTGTTTACCAAAGACATCAATGAAAATCTAAATTGGTCGCATGAGAACTTTTAAGGTGTACAGCTGGTGCCCGTTTGACTAACGTAAAGCTAGTCAAGCAGGCATGACTAAAACATAATGTGACTAGCATAACCTGTCCTGCATGCAGGACTAATGCATGACTAACATAACATTAGTCATGCACGCTTGACGAACCAGCTTGACTAGCTTGGAAGTTAGTCATGCATGCGTGACTAACGTCAGGCAGTTGCATGACTAGGCTTTGGACTAACTTTACGTTAGGTTCCAGATGGTGCCCATTTGACTAACATAAATGGTAGTCAGCAATTCAAAGCTAGATGCAGGATTTTACTAGAATTGTCAAAATAGTAAAGATGTTATGACGAACTGCATGCTAACAAGCTGGAAGAGTGGAGATTATGGAACAAGTTAGACAATCCATATGATGAACAAAATAGACATGCACCTCATTACACGTTAGTAATACAGGCCTGACTAGTTTAGGCAACGTATAAGCTAGCAATTGAGTCTTGACTAGCGTCAGGTGGGGTGGTTGACAGTCAGGTTAGTCAGTCCTGCATGACAAGCCTCTCTGACTAGTTTAAAATTAGTCAGCAACTGCTGGACTAATATTGTGTTTCAGTGTATATGAAATGCTACGGTGTTACGATAAGCATTTACAGTATTGGTCTGTACTTCCCAAACAGTCGAGAGTGCTCAACAACTACAGTGAATGGAATTACCTTAACTGTAAATAATACTGTTTACTGTATGTTATATACGCCCCACTACTTGAGGTGTAACACTGGTCAATTGGGATAACAAACAAATGACATAATAATGAATCATGGGGAACTTATTTTGCAATCTCAGCTGTTTTTGGCAATACAAATTACACAAACTTTGCAAAACCCCAAGATTTTATAGTACCTAACTTGTCAATAACGTCCTGCCTGATCTCAATATACACTAGGGGAAAATTCCATTTTCCTTCCATAATAATAAAGTATTTTTTTCAGTTTCTTATTTTTATCTTTTGGTTTAAGTTAAAAAAATAAAAGTTATCACAAATGAAGGACACATAACCACCCCCCTTGAAAGAAAAATTTTAATGATATGAACTTTTTTTTTTAAATAGGCTTACACTTTAACCATTTTGTGGTTAACTACAGTCGACACTGCAGTGGTGTTAAAAAAGTTGTCCGTAAATTTACGGAAATTCTGGCAGCAGTATTCCAGTCATTTTTAGGGTAAATTACAGGAAATTTCTGTCCAATTAACGGAAATTGACAGTAATTTAGCGAATTTGTCTCATATTATGGAAAAAATGTGTATTTTAACAGAATGTTTTCCGTTAAGTTTCAAATTACGAACCCAAAAAAAAAAGTCCGGAAATATTGCTGCCAGAAAAATTTTTGAAATATTTCCCGTAAATTAACATTTTTTATGTTTTTTGTTTGTTTTTTATTTTTATTGTTTTTGTAAAAAGATTTTCCGTAAAATTACGGAAAATCTGTTTTCTTAATTTACGGAAATTTTAACAGTGGTGTAAAATTGTAAGCTTTTTATATAATGTTCCTTGCACTGCTGCACCGCATTATTACAAGTTGTGTAAACTAAATTCTGATCAATATTTAGGGCAGCGCTTGGAAAGGCATCGGCTTAGAACATTTCTATTTCTTTGAAATGTCTTATGTCCAGATTGTTGTCTGTAGAGTTAAACTCAACCTTACAAGTCTCTGGTTTCTCTTTTTCATCTTGTGAATGAAAGTCAACGGATTGTTGACTGTGTTGCTACACAAAAAATAAGTGTACTCAAGTAGCCTTAAATTTTTGCAAGGACAATAGCAATGCAAGACACTCTTTCTCAATTATTAGAGTAGTTTTGCTAATGTTTGTAAACATCGTATGAGAATAAGATACTGGATGAGCCATATCATTTTCATCTACTTGCATGGGGAACTCCAAGTAGAATTGTTTCCTCAAAGTCTGGCGCAATCAAAAAAAACTGCCGCATTTTCATTGAGAACTGATTTTCTCAAAAATGCTTCTGACCACACAAACTTTGCATTTTTTTTTTTAAAAATATGCTGATTTTACCAGTTTTCTGTGAAATTTGGACAGTATGTTCTGTAATACCCGCTATAACTAAGAATCTATGAAACACCTTGCTCTTTGGTGATGGGGTGTGCAGAAATGTTGGACCAAATATCATCATTTTGTATTGTATAGGCCATCGGCGTACAAAAGGCTGGAATTTCTTTGGCAAGCTCATTGATGGAGAAATTGCCAATACCCCTTTAACAAATCAATTTGCTAAATATTTTGTTATTTCCAAAACTATGTCTATGCATCATCAATCCGCTGGGATCACAGAAATGACATCGGTTCCTGGAATCAAGGGGTTGACTTTTCGAAAAAGATGTGGACAAAGCGAAGCGAACCATCAGGTTTGAGAACCAGGGGACCATCGCGAAACTCAGTAGTAAATCTATGTACAGACTAGGTCATGGCCTGAGTTGACCAAGTTATCCAATAGCACTGTGTAATGGTATAAAATGGTTATTATTAGGACATACGAATGAGTTAGTATATACGTAGGGTTACGCCATCTTTGTTTTTTGGGAGGTTTGTTTTTTTTTTTGGCGAATGACCCCCAGAATTAAATGGGGACTCCATTCCATATTGCTCTGCACTCATATTCAATATGTCATTATTGATATGCTGGCATTTGACCCCACACTCTAAATTTGCAACGTATAAAGATAGTTGGTACAAATGGTTTGAAACCATTTGTTGAAATTTATGTAGCCAAAATAACTTTGAATTAATCTGTTCATGTAGATTGCGAGCAAATCACAATTAGGTTTTACAAAATGACACTGTGCCATTTGGGTCAAATCTGAAGGCACATACTTTCAGTTCATATATATAAAGATATAATGAAAATATGTGTTTGTGTTGCATGCGCTTGTTTTTCGGGGACAACTATGTATTAGTACGCTAACACATAGTGGCCGAAACATACAAACACATATTAGTTGTATAAAATCATTCTGTAAACGATGTTCAACATTTTCCGTAAGCCAATTAAAACCTATGGCCGCATTTTGTGAGATATAAAATGTCAATAAGAACTGTGTGTAAACAGGGCCTAGTTCAAGATCTTTTGGCTACCTTCGTATCTTAGATAAAACAAATAGGTTTACAACCAGTTGTCAAATAACTACATTATCGTTTGCAAGAATCTCCTACATCAATGTCAGGTTTATGAAATTGATAGCTATAAATTTAGGTATTTGAAAATTTGCGTATTGAGTAGGTTTTGTCAAACCAATTTCACCTCATATGTTGGCTTAAACTCCAAAGTCATAGAGAAAACCTTTATGCAAATAGCGGTCATTTTGAAATCCAAGATAGCCATACATATTTACTTTAACTTACTATGGTATTTATGAACACTTGGTTGATAAGGTTCAACACAAGTTTGATCTTCATATGTTCTCAATACCAAAGGGGAAAGGGAAAATCCTGTTGGAAATGGCTGCCATTTGAAATCCAGATTGGCGATCATAACAGTAGAGGAAACAATATGGTAGCAGTACTTATATCGCGCTGTATTTACGCTATCCAATGATACCCCAAAATCATTTTTAGCCAAAAATGTACCTGTTTGAACTCGGAAGAAAACTCCTTCATTATGAGAGTTCTACGATTTCTACGCTATGTAAGCCTTTTTTTTTGAGAATTTTTGAGAATTTTTTGAACGGCAGTTCGTTGAGCCAATCAGCATGGTTCTAATACAAGTAGATCTGTTGCTAGTCTCGTCTAAAGCAAAAAATAATCGATTTCCGGCGAGAATTGGTCAAGTTACAACGAATATTGATCTATTATACATTTCGATTTCTTCTGATCTGTACATTCTGCAAAACTGGATTGTTTCAGCTGCAATTTGACTGGAGTAATTTATCTTTCTTTTTAGTAAAATATAGTCTTAAACACGTAGAAAGAGGAAAAATGTACTAAAATAAACAAAAACAGAAAACTTTATGACATACATTTGCCGAGATAATTTAAATATACTAAAAACCGGGTGCTTTTAAGGCATTTAATTAAGTATTAAAATTTGTAGGGTCCGTTCATACTTCCACGTACTGTATATTTACTGCAATGTTCCGTCTCTTCCGCTGCACTCCTAAGTGATTTACTGCAGGTCAACCCAGGTCACGGGTTGTAGTACATTGCAGTAACTAGCGAAGGAGTGCAGTAAAAAAATAGGCGTGCTGCACCCTAATGCATCTTGATACATCATCAATAAATAATTTTTAACCCTCCGTTGCTTGCAGTACGCATGGTGTTGGGGCAGTTTTGTCTAGTAGGCTGCATTGCAGTACACTCACTGCAATGCAGTAAAGTATGAACCAGCACTAAGAGGATGGTTTAGTCTAGTTTTGCATTGAGTGAGTCCTAGCCATTCAGCACCAGGGGAACGGTCAGTCTGGCAAGGTCCATATCAGCAGCACCACAAGAAGTTAAACTACATGCATCCACATTATGGAGCAGTGGGTGGGTACGGTTACCCTAGTCCGCATTGCGGGTAAGTGCTAGCCAGCAAAATACAGGGGACGACGAACAGCACTGGGGGACAATTCAAACTACTCCACATTTATGAATTTGAGTGATGGTCAACCAGCGTAAGGAGGTGGCAGTCTAGACTACAGGATCAAGTAAGTCTCTAGTAATTCAGCAGATTTTCTTTCGAGATGACTGGAAAACCAGAGGTCCAGATTATTAATAACCTTTATTATTAACAAGGGGTGTACTATATAAAATATTCAAAATATATACCACGTTTTTCCGCCTGATTTAACCCCCTTTCTGGTGCCAAAGTGTTTAATGTAATTGTCAATGTACATTTACGCTCCTTTTCATGCAAAACAAACACCCATAAATACACTAACGGAATACATCGCGCACATACCATTAGTTTCTGATTTAAGGTAACCTGGTCGGCCCCTAGCCGCTTCTAAGAATATTGGATAGAATTGCTTTGATAGCATCCAGGTGACCGAAATCTCAATTCTGGATTTGATCTACATTATCAGCTATTGATTAAAAAAGAATACCGCTTTCCTCCATAGTTCACTTGAAATAAGGCAAAGAAACATGGATCATGAAAGCACCCCGTCCTTCGTCCACGTCATAATGTTTTAGGAAACCCCTGGTATCAGAGTGCCTCTTGCCACCCCAGGTGATACCAATACAGCTATTTTGGACGGTCTGGCTCATCCACTGTTTGAACTTTTTGGGATCTAGGTTGGAAGGTATATAGGTTTTCCAAGTCAAATGTCATCTATTTACAAATATAATTTTATTAGCAGATACCAATTATCAAACATAAGGCACATTCAAATGTCCATTATTGCTAACACAATATCCAACTAGCTCATCATAATTTCCCATTAGTCAAATCAAATATTTATTTAGTGAGTTTCAAGTATCAGAGTTAAAAACAGTTCCTACTTGCACCACCAAACCATATTTTAATAAACTTTATGATTGTCAGGAACAAACGGTTATTGCCATTAAAGTTTTCATAAAAGATGAGTATGCACAAGTTATATGGTGCAAGTTTATGAAAAAGCATTGAATAACATCGTTTGTTGTTCATGTGTTTCGTTTGTTTGATACCAGAAGCTGGCTACCTCGACGTGTCTTCCACCTGGTTAAATGTGTCATAAAGACGCCGCATGTCACTGTATCAATTCTCCGGTAAAGGTGTTTTGTCCTAACAAAAAGCAACAGAACAATTTTCTGTGTGTTATACTTATAAATTGTCACAGAATAATGTGTCAAAACTCTACAACATCAACAATGGGGAACATGTAAAATACCGGGAAATTTTGTACAGGGGTCCAAAGTAAAACAAGTCTAATTGTTTTGAAACCTAGACCAACTTATGGTGAAATGAATATTATATTTTCTGGTTCATTTGGTACCATATAAGAATTTGGGATAATTTTGAAAAGAGCGGAGCATCTGAAAATGTTACCCCAGTTTGACCGTGAACCTTTATTTCCTATAACTATCAAACTATAAGCGACAGATAGGGAAACTATACTTTTTAGGATATGGCCAGAATGTTGGTGAATATTTCAGTACAATTATATCTACTTTATATTTCCCCTTCTACAAACCTTGCCTCCGGCAACTAATGTTTCCGCTAACTTAAAACGTCTAGACCTATTATAATATTATTCTATCATTATTCTAAGTATAACAACACCAAATTTTTTTTATTTTTTTTATTTTTTTTATTTTTTTTATTTTTTTTATTTTTTTTACACTATTTCACTGGCAAATGACATTTTGGCTATGGTACATGATAAAATATGGCTTTTTAATAAATATTCGGGCTCCAGACTGGGGATGACTTATTTCCTTCACTAAAATTAAAACAATATTATTTTAACCAGGAAGGAAAAAGCTTTCGTCTCCACATTCATGAAAAGGGTACACATTATTTAGAGAAACATGAATAAAATGTCTACTCAATTGATTTCTAGACTATTAGTGACCAATGGAATTACATAACTCAACATGCCCAAAAGCGAACAATGGGGGCTAATGATAATAATAATCGGCCCGGAACCACACTCACATCTGTTACATATGGTCCATGGTATTGTGCACGCAGTTGAAAAGATTGCGAATTTATGTCCTGGCAGCATTGGCGTGGTTCTTTCCTCGTTCGCGGATAAAATAAATCTTGAGATTCTAGTTTGGTTCATTAACTTTGATCAATGATTTAATAATTATTTTGAAAAGGAAAATGTATAAAAGGGACCATAAATTCATGAAAGAAAAGTTTCTTGACAAGAGCTGACCTAATTTGTGATTAACCTAAATCCACAAGTTATGTCTGAAAACCACTATTTCTATTCAATTACCAGAAAGCCAATGGTATCAGCGACCTACAGTTGTACCAATCATGAGCGAGTATGTTGCCCTTTATGTTATGAAATATACTAGAGCTCAATACGGGGAGGTAATAAAACTCGAGATAGTTGAAATTTGCAACAGTGTGGGCAGTTATAAACAATGGACCTGCCCCTTACCCTGATAAAAAAACCCCGAAATTGTTTTAGGTTGATTGTTAATATCATTAGCTCTATTGTTCGCTTCAGTTTACGGTTGCATATTGGATCACTGACCATTCTGATACGTAACTTAAGTTACGTTTTATCATTTTCTCCAAAATGTTGCACTCTTTTCTATTGGGGATACAGCTTTTCTTGATTTACTAATGTTTTAAAGTTAGTGAAGGAAGTAGTAAGTTATGCCCCATGTGCTGTAGCACGGAAAGATTGTTAAATCGCAACGTATCACGCCTATGTGAGTTGCCTTATGTCTATGAATTTCACTATGAGGCAGGAGGCTAATCTAACCAAGGGCGGAGTTCAGTAGCCTTGGATGTGCACCTGTCAACAACAGACTGACCATTGCATGTTCGGGGTATCATACATCATGCACTAAGAAATAGATGGTTGTGTTGCTAAAGCACTGGTGAATGAAAAGCTATTGAACTGTGCAATGGGAAGAGGTTTATTAGCTCATAGTGATTACCTGGGTAAAAGGACATGCACTGATGAACACAGGCAATACATTATGTTTTTCCCATTGTGTGGAATTTACCTCACTATTGACCCTTGTTTACGTGTTGTGAGTTTGAATCTTTTCAATTGGACATTTGTTCTGTCCTTGTCTAATTGTTTGGACATTTGAATTCCCAACTGACATTTGAATTACCAAAAATTACAATGGATGGGCATTTGACCTGAACCTATAACCTAAGGCAAAATGACCGCTTAAGAAGCATTCCCAACTATAGGTACAAAACACTTTCTTCTTGCCCCAAAAACACCTCAACATGCCTTATACCAGAGATATTAGACGCTGACAACGGCGCCTTTATGCAATGTATATTAACTAGGGGGAGGAACTACTTCGAGTAGCCAGGTTTCTGAGTATAAACAAACGAAACAAATGAATAAACGAACGAACGAAGTTATTCAATGTTTTTTTTTCAGAACTTGCACCATATTACTGTGTATAGTTTGTTGCTGTAAGGAAAACGTTTTAAACATCTTTTTTAAACTTTTATAGCAACCAACTGCCTGTGTTCTGACAATCATAAAGTGTTATTAAAATATTGGTTTGGGTGTGCAGAACTGTATTTTTTTTACTCTGATTACTTGAAATCACTAATAAACATTTGATTTCACTAAATTGGTAAATTTGTGGAAGGGGCTAATTGAATATTGTGTTAGCAATAATGGACAATTTGAACTGCCCTGTGTTGATAATTGGTACGTGCTAATAAAACATATTTGCAATATGACATTTGAACCGCCTTTTGTTGACGATTGGTTGAAAATCAGTGTACATTTGACATGGAAAAGGATTTATAGATTAGGTTGACCATCCAAATATTGGTTGTATCAGCTTAAATCATTTTGTAAGCTTACATAAGCCATAGTTTTAATGCAATGATTTTAGTGGATTTACTTCCATCAAGAATAAAACAAAGAGACACCTGTAGTCGATATTTTTACTATCACGATACTCCAGGTAACCTGGACATTTTATATACTAGAAACAATTAGCCTGGAGCTAGCACACATTTGTAACACATCTCAAGTCTCAAGTACAAAAGGTTCTAGTGATTAATATGTTGACAGACTGAGCGAACCCCTGAAACGTGATTCTTAAGTGCCGCAAGTGTTGCCTTAAGGAGAGGGGGCCAAAACAAAGTTTGTACAGGGGTCAAATTTGTAAATGGATCCAATCATTTTGAAAAGCCAACACCATGTTATTGTCTAACCATAAGGATTCAGAAAAGTGTTATAGTTTTTGGTAATATGTACAGCCTAAAGTTTCAGAGTTATAGGCTAAAAAAAACAGCAAAAATCAATAATAGAAGGGTCCATTTCAGTTGTACAGGGGTCAATTTTAAAGTTGCCTTCCCGATTTGGATAAAAAATGGTGGCAATTAATTGGTGGACGTTCATAGGAATACAATAAGGAATAGTTTGACTGTCTTAGTGCTTAGTTTTCCGATGTAGGGGGCAAAGAAGGTCACGTCCATTGCATTCAATGGGTGACTTGCAACAATGTATTTCATGACACACATGTGGATAAGCCCCCCCAGAAACACCATACTGACAGGGCCTACTATCCAGTGAGGAACATTGTAAATTAATGGGGGAGGGGGTTAGTACAGTATAACAATTTGAAAATCAAGTCCAATTGGTGTTTAAATGTACAAGCATTGGAGGCTACACTGAAGGGGCCAAAAAAGACCAAAAATTACATACAGGATTACTACCCTAAAAACATGTCATTGACCAAGCATTTGCAAAACTGACACAACATGGAAATGTAATCATTCCATAGTTGCGCTCCATCGGCCAGGGAGCACCACTCGCGAAAACATGTCTATCTGTCTATCATTACAAATTCAATGGAAAGCAGTAATGAAAAATGCATATAGATGGTAAAATAAAACTAGTATATGGGAGATAATTTAATCATTAACCTAAACAAGATTATTAATTTTGTTATTTCCCAAACATATAACAACACCTACAAAATGGCACAACAGAGCATTTTTAATTTTGGGAAAGGTGCTGAAATTTTGAATAACATCTAGAATTGACATTTTCGGGGGCATTTTGGTGGAAAAATGGAAACAAAAAAATATATATTAATGACTTTTTTTTAACCTGGGCAAAAACAAAAGGTCTGCTTAGCGGACGCAATTTTCCTATGACAGAATGTGTGGTTATATCGCTTTTGGTTTTTGAATGGGCACCCCGTAAACAAAAGATAACGCGTCAAGAAAGCAACGTTGAAACCTAGGGACACTATTTTTTAATATGTATACAAATCTGCATTTATTTTTTTAATCACATTTCAAATATCAATTCCAATTTTTAACTTTAGTTGTAGGTATTTTGAATAGTTAAACTGTTTTCCTTTTCAAATTATGTTTTTTCCAGGAACGGTGTCCAAATGTGCCGCCCCTTAAAAAACATCAAAGATATATGAATTAATTTCTTATGTCTTTTATAGTCTTCATATGGGCGTATTTATCATTTGTGCGAAAATTTGCTCGATTACGACCTTTAATTTGTCATGACCTTTGAACCTGTCTCCGATTTATACCAAATAAAAAGCAATTGAAAATAAAAATTATTCTTTTTTCCATAAAATGTATTTCTAAAACTGATGTTTCCCCTGTTAGCCCCTACCTTATCAGGCTAGTTATGAGAATAACATGTGAATGTGCATATGTGAATTAAAAACATGTGAAATATCCACATTGAAAACTTCCAAATTAAGCTATTAAAATTCTCCTGGATAAATTTTTAAAAACAGGTGTTTACATTTAAAATCTATTTCTTAACAATATATTAAAATGCTGACAAAAGAGAATGTCGATATCGAACACATGTTACTAACTAGAATTAATCAATAAGGGAGAGGATAGGAGAGGGAGAGAGAGAGAAAAGGGAAGCAGCAAAGGGAGAGAAAGAGTGAGGAGAAAGAGAAAAGAAAGTGGGTACAACACCCCGTACGCCCTTTGGAACGCTTGAGAAACAATGGCGAGACGACCATATTTGAGTGGTTATTAGTCAGTCCACCTCGGTTTTTGAGTCAGATTTTTGTGTACGTGGGTATATGCGTTTGATATATTTGTATGCATGTGGTTTAGAGTGTGAAGTGGATGGGTGGGTGGGTGAGGTTTGTGTGTATGAGTGTGAGTTATTGCGGTGAATATGTTGTGTGTGGCCTATGGCCTAAGATCAAAGATGTGGTCTCCCAGGACACCTTCTTTCACTGTAGGAGTTGTGGTAGAGACTACGAAAAGTTTGTGACCCCGGACCTCTAGTACGTTGGAAGTTAACTAACGTTCTCATCGGGTTTCACACACTAGTACGAGTCCCGTAGTATTAGCAAAGGTGCGCTTTTAGACCCGGGGCGGGGCAGCAGGAAATATAAGACTCGACAGACTTGTAAAGTCATGGAGATGTCGAATATGTGTACATTTGGCTGGCTGAATCATCATTGTGAAGCGAAGTGGAGTATCTAGGCCACGACTAAGGTGCAATTCAGTGTCTGGCGCATGCCAGTGTTGTATTACCGAAGCCGATTCCAAAATGCCCCCCATATAGCCCGGAGCTAGCACACATTTGTAACACATCTCAATACAAGGTTTGAGTGATTAAATATGTTGACATACTGAGCGGAACCCCTGAAACGGATTCTTAAGTGCCCGCAGTGTGCCTTAAGGAGAGGGGGCCAAAACAAAGTTTGTACGGGGTCAAATTTTGTAAAGTTGAATCCAATCATGTTGAAAAGCAACACCATGTTATGTGTCGCCATAAGGATTCAAAAAGTATAGTTTGTAATATGTACAGGCTAAAGTTTCAGAGTTATAGGCTAAAAAACAGCAAAAATCAATATAAGGGCAATTTCATTTGTCCAGGGTCAATTTTTTAAAGTTGCTCCCTATTTGGATTAAAAATGGTGTCCAATTATTGGTGAGTTTCATTAGATGAAAATAAGGGAAAGTTGTGACTTGTCCTTAAGTGCTAGTTTTCCGATTAGGGGGCACAGAGGTCAACCTTCCATGTCATTCAATGGGGCTTGACTTGTTACCCCCCTACTTCTTTAAGCAGCCATTTGAGACCTCAAACTATTCCGTATTTTTATCCTATGAGCTCCACCAATAAGTTGCACTATTTTTTTATCCAAATCGGAGCCCATTTAAAATTTACCCCCTGTACAACTGAAATTGACCCTTTTTATTGATTTTTTTGCTGTTTTTTAGCCTATAACTCTGAAACTTAGGCTGACATATTACAAACTATACCTTTGCTGAATCCTTATGGTAACACATAACATGGTGTGCTTTCACATGATGGATACTTTTAAAAATTTGACCCCTTACAAACTTTGTTTTGGCCCCCTCCCTTAAGGCACCACTTCGCACTTAAGGATCACGTTTTAGGGGTTCCGTCAGTCCTTAACATATTTAATCACTCAACCGTTTGGTACTTGAGATGTGTTATCAAATGTGTGCTAGCTCCTGGGTTAATATGATAAAGGCAGATATTAGCTTTTGCACCTGAGTGTACACAGGTAATTACGATGATGCTGCTCTTTCTTTTACCCAAATAGTGAGGCTGTTTGATTCATGTTATCAGCTAGAGCCTGCCTTTGGCTTGACATGTACACAGTTGGCCGAGTAGCACCCCCTCGAGTCTCCCCCTCCCCAGTAAGCACGCTCCTTTTCACTTCCCAAAGGCCAGGCGCTATGACGAGGCACGAATAATTATTTGATTCTATTACCAATGAAGCACTGGAAAA
>JAMKCH010015583.1:0-24505 GCA_023653785.1 Ophioderma brevispina
TTTTGTTGTACGAGGGAGGGGTTGTCGACTTTTGGCAGTCCCAACCAGCTCCACTATTTTAAAATCTTGAGATTTGCTAGACTTACCGTCACCCGGCCTGCAAGGATATGACCTGAATTCTTCAAGTGACCAACAGGCTCATCTCAACCGTCAAAATCAAATATGGAGAACACCCCCAAATTCCAAAAAAGTCCCTAAACCCCTAGTCCCAATATTGTGACTACACATTTGACATTTATTTTACCACTGGGCCTTATCATATACGGATGTGTAAGTCACAAAGTTTTATGTGAATGTTAGCCATTTAATAATTCTACTACACTCACCTCCTCTCCATCAGTTTCAAGCAGCAATGCCACCAAAATTGATCAATCCATCACATAGTATTATCCTACTATCTCTTCTATCCAGTTTTTAAGACTGAACATGCTGGAGGTAATTGTTTTCAGAACCATCATTATCTCATTCTGCTTTATTTAACACTTAACTTTTGGAAGGAGTGTTTGGTGCTGGTCAGATTTGGACAATCAAATTTCATCGAATTTTCATACTTAGGAAGGATTGCCAGCATTTTGACAAATCTTTTATTACATACTTCTAGACATAGTGGAAGTGGTCCTCAAGATAAGATCAATAAATTTGATGGATTTGTAGGCTTTTTATTTTTATCTAAACTTGGTGTGGTTGAAATGGCCAATTACAAATAATCCCATTTGTGACTACACAGGGGGTATCATGATTGATAATGACGCAGTGTTAAAATAAATGTCAATTGTGTAGTCAAAATTATTGGCAGTGTCCTATTTAGGAAATTAAAAGTTACATGCACAATTAGAACTTTTCCTTGAAAATAGGCTGAATTGCACACAAATTTACATGCACAGACACAATTTTACATGCCCAGGGCAATGGTTAATGCATTGTGGCATGTAAAACACCTCTAAATCGAACACTGTTATTGGGACTAACCAAACCCCCCAAAAGGGCTCAAAGGCAAAACAATTCATCAGCAATAAACTGCATTCAAACTTGCTGGTTAAAAAACATCTTGCACATAATGCCTTGAAACTTGAGCACCTGCTATATTACTATCCTCTATGATCATGAACAGATAGTCTTCACTTTTTATTGCTGCTGTTATCATAGACTATCTAGTCAAGATGAGTTGTGTGTAGTGAAAAGTGCCATTTAATCCAGATACACAGTTCTGCTCTACTTTACTCTGCAAGTGTCTTAAATATTCGATTATTTTGCAATAAACTTATAGGCAGTCTTGAGAGCTCGCACAATTTGATAACCATTTTAAATATGTAAAATTCCATATGAACTTTTCAGGTGAAACTTACCCTTTTTGTGTCGACATTTGGCTGCAAATTTGGCTGTCCGTGTACCTGTTGACGTGACTTTTTTGGGGAACAATTGTAGCATCGGTTACAATTGGTACGACATTATTCTACAGACTCTAGAGAATGCATATGTTATGTTAAAAGAAAATTATTTTTTTCTTTTTATTTAGGAAATATCATCTCAACACATCACAAACTTAATGGCATTGGAACTCCACAGAACCGTTGTAAATCTTATGGCACCAAAGATGATGTCCACATTTTAAAAGATGATGCCATAAGTTACAGTTATTGGACAGGCGATATACACGCATAAGCTAATTTCCAATGTTTCAATCTGTTTTGACGTCCTTGTAAAGTTTTTTGTTGTCACATTGTCTTGTCCCTTAATGTTTAATCCTCGCCCACTGTCATTTTTAAGTCTTCCGGACCCCATTGTAAATAAGCTTGCACGTGTAGCCAGGCTTAATGGGATATCCAGGTATCTCAACTTTGATGTCTGTATGGTGTACGTGTGATTATATTCTTGTCTTCAATTCTATTACTTTAAGTATTGTATTTAATATGTTGGATAAAATAAATCTAAACCTAACTAAACTTGCAATTTTGTGAGTGAGTAACTAAAAATTAGGGGGTTTATGCTATTTTGTTGAAAAAATGGTTTCACATTTTGTTACAAAGTCCCCGTTGCAATTCCCCTTTTGAAAAAAAATCACCCCTCCCCTAAAAAAAATATTGGTTCACGGGCCTCATTGTGATAACCTCATGATAACAATCACAACAAATAAAATTGTATACTTCCTCCTGAAAAAGCTTTTAAATAGTGTTTTGCCCAGTGGTGTACAGTTTTGTTTGAAAACACCACAACATTGAAGTTGTAAGATGATAGTCCTAATTAGCAGTTATTTTAGCTAATTAAATATTAATGAATTATTTTTAGTTACTAATCAATAGGGTAAACTGAGGTAAAAATGCCCCATTTTTGGAAGTTTTTGTTTAATACTTAATAGTTTAAAACGTGTTCTATAAACCTTGTGAACTTCTTTTAACATTTGAAAACTCCGCCCTAGTAGTGTTTTTAAATAGCATACTTACAAACGTTCAGTTGGCATTATTAATCGCCATGGGCGTTTTACCCCATACTTGGTACTCTTACTTTTAGTTGCAGTACTGTAAAACACATTTTTAATAGCCCTTATTGAAGTACTACGGTAATTTACCTGTCATGGTAATTGTACTTGATATATATTAACGTACTAATTAATAGTGTAATAAAACATTACTTAAGATAAGTGTTTCAACTTTATGTGTGCCTAATTTAATCCTGTAAGGAAAAGAAATTCGAGATTCCTTCCATACTTTTAAATTTTCTTCATGTTATTTAAAGGTCCATGGGCGATCACTAATAGCCCCTGAAATCGATATTGTGCCCCCGTTGCTCCCCTACACCCATTGAATGTGTGGTCTCGTTTTGCTTAGTTACAAACTCTCAGTAGGAAGCCATGGATGTGATCCATGTATTGTCCTCCCCCCCCCACCCCCCCGAAAAAAGCTGCCCTGGACTTCAATCAAGGAAACTGTTGTTGTTGCTTTATTAAGGATATCTACAAAAACTTTTGAAAGTGTATCTATGTGACCCTAGTTGTGCAAGCCTTGTTCGAAATATCCCTAACGTAATGCGTGCAGTTGACGGATAAAATTTCTCGACAATTGCAAGCTCACGTCACATTTTCGTTTCTTTTTCCTAGTACAAACTGTACATCCTAACCCACGTCAACACTCAGAATCTTCAGTAACAGCTCGACAGTGATTTACCTATACCCCACTACTTGACCCCCGTCCACTACTTTTTCTCTTACATTTACTTTCTATTCAAGAAGACGTAAGTCTCCAACCATCTGCATTTAATTTATTATTTAAAAAAAAACGATTTTCATGTTAAGGGGTGGGTGGACAAGAAAAGCTGGATGGGAAAAACCAGGCTACTCGGTGACAGTGTGGGCCACTAGTGCCAGTCAAGTATTCATAGTAACACTTGCAGTTGGCAGTGGCTCAATCAAGTCCCTTCCAATCATGATGGCCCATGACATATAATCATCATAAAATGTGTTGAAATTTTTTATCAGTGCATGGCGTCAGGACTGACCAATCTCCTTCAACAAGGCTTCACTAGGCCATTGAAGACTTAATGTTTTTTTGATAGGTAGAAGATCAGTGGAATGGAAATCTTGGCAAATCCACACACTATCTATACCCTCAGACTCCCCTCCATTCCCCTGCTCCACCTTACTGTCTGTAATCCCTGGTTACCCTTCTGTGAAACACATGTGCGACTAAGGTCAAAGGTTAAAGTCACATTCAGGTGAATCTAATACATAACTGGGAGAAATGGTGATTGTTTTCTTCTATAAGGCTTCTCAATATGATTTGTCAGCACTAAATCAGACTGATTTTCTTTTATTTATCTAAAATCCTACTAAAGTATCAGATATAACATAAACGATTATATCCATAAATTTATAACCGGCTTCTTCTAAGGGGAATTATGATAATTTTGAAGCCAATGTTAATAAGGTCAGATCAGGTGGGTCACTTACACAATGGTCATCTGTCCCCGCTGAGCGGAGCTCCCGTACGCCATCCAACTAGCAATCACCACCTCCGATTATTTGATCATTTTCATCTGTTTTTTCCTGACTCTAAGCTTTTAACATAATCTTATTATGGCAACTGAATAAGTAAGAACACCGACGCCAGTGGATTTCAATGGCAAGAGGGTTATAATGAGGTGAGGTTTATGCATTTATTTTGATTGCGGGCACCGGTGCGGGACCATCCACTGGCCACTGGCTGCCAATAACATAATCTATACTATCAAGATCGAACGTCGCCCAGTTGGTTTTTCCCCTGGAGCCTGCCATGGTGGGGGTGACCGCGGAGCGCGCCAGTTTGACGCCATGTTTGGAACGTGTCCCGTCTGGGCATTTTAGTTGACCTCCTCGCTTCGGCCGGCAGGGAGGTCGTGTCTTGCGATTGGGGCCGGGGGGGGGGGGGTGGTGTATGGTAGTCAATCAGTTGGGGGTTCAAGGACTGCTGTAATGAATATTGCATTAAATTGCAAAAAAATGTGTTTGTAAACAGTAGTTAATGCGTATTGATCCGGTGGGTGAGAAATAGACTAGTAAATTAATTGAAAATGGGGGAATACCTGCGTCCCCCTGGTACGTATTTTATTTATTCTGTTCGTGCTTAAATATGACATGCTCCAGTGCGTTTTTGCCTCTTTTGATATGTATTAAAATAATTTATTTCTTGGTGATAAAAAAGCGAACAACATGGAGACCTACTACAAAATATTAAAGATTTGATTTATACTATGGTATTAAATTCATTACTGGTCAAATGGCCCATTAACGGATTATTATTGACGCAATAATCGGTGACCTTTCTATCGGTGTAGGACGCTTATTCGTGTTCTGGTAAGTTTGACCTCGCTGATATGCGCTGGTGCCCTATAACACTTTTGCACGTTTTAACCATGGAATTCAAACTATCTGCAAAGTCCTATGATCGTCATGGTACCAGTCAAGAAGTCCGAACATGGGGTTTACTGGTATACACAATTACTACAGCAAATATTGGCGCAACCACTTCACACGATAAGCTGTGTTAACGCAATTAATTTAATTGTGTCAATATGTGACATAAAAGAAGAAGTCGCTTATAAATTCAAACATCGCTGAAGTCCAGTGAAGCCAAAAACAAATTATAAATTTATAAATCCTATAATCTGTCATTATAACGCTCATGTAGCGTGTACACAGACCCAGATTAACGCAATGGTTTTTTGTAAACATGTTAGGGCCTGAAATAGGTCGGCCTGATTGTTACACACTTGGCTATTGTATCCATAACGATTCGCAGGAATGGATCGCAGGCAACCAAACGAAGTGCCGTAGATGTTCACTGGTCATGGAGCCGAGCTTCATTTGGTCATTTTACTAAAAATTAAAGACACTACCAGAACAACACCTGCAGGAATAAAAAAGCATTTTATGTTGTCTTTTTTTATGCATTTATTTAAGTTTTGCAATATTATTACAAAACTGATTGTACTCTATTGTTTTTACAAGGGGACATGCAACGTGCATGCGGAGTATAAAAATTGCGCAATTATTCATAATGGGGTTACTCTCACACCACAATGTAAATATTACAGTGCATTTTACAGCAAAATTACTGTTAAAATGATTAGAAATTACGGATCGTATTTCTTTCCCATCAGCGACTCGAAAATCTGGAGGGGGCGGACAATCTAAACACGTCGTATCGGTATAGCCAGGCTATCATCTACCAATAAACGCTCATGTATTATGTAAAAAGGGAGTTCAATTTGGTCATATTTTACTCAAAAATATCATAGACAGACCAAAATAAAATAAAATAGATAAAAACAACAGCAGTGGAAAAAGAGGAACCTAAAGTGGTAATTGTAGGCTTGGCCTATGTTCTTGATTTTTGCAAGCTGGACTGCAACGTTTTTTACAAGGGTGAATTAAACACAGAAATGTCCGGACTTCTAAATCTTCAACTTCTTTAATTCTCCCATTGTAATATTGATTTTCAATCTTGGGTTTAAGAGAGTAAATGACATAATATCGTATTGCCGTGGTCTAAAGTTTGGTTGGGGTAGGACGGAAGCGTGAGAATCTGGAGGTAGGGCCCATAGTGATTTTGCCGAAAAAAGGGACCAATAACTTTGCCAGGCAGAGTGTAACGTTTGACAATTTTGCCATGTTTCTTGGAAATTGGAAAATTGTGCCATGTTTTTTTTTTTGAAAAAAATTTTGGCTTCAGGATTGAGATGGGAGAAAATTTGACAAGAAAGGCCCATTGTTTGCTGATGAGTGTCAAAAAGGGGACCAAGGCGGGTTGATCCACTTTTACAAAAAAAAATCCACTTTTGCGATGCCCCCCACAAAAAACAAAACACGCCTGAGTACGGGCCCTTGCCTCAAGCAAAGAGTAGGCTATATTTACATTAGCTATCATGATGATTATCTCATTACAGTTTGTGTTTGAAATCATGAAGCCTATTTGCCAATAAATAATTGGCCGCTTTCATTCACTTAAAGGTGGCGCCCCAGGGCACGTAGCCCAGTTAAATCTATAAGGAGCATTTGTTGGTCGCAAAAAGCTCGGTTCCAGGGGGAAGCCAAGCTCGGTCAAGGAAAAATTCCGCGTCCTGAGTGGAGGGCACCCACTGTTAAAAAATTCCGTAAATGAAGAAACAGATTTGCGTAAATTTACGGAAAATCTGTTTTAGGAAAACAATAAAAATAAAAAACAAAAAAAAACATATGAAAAAAATGTTACATTAATTTACGGAAAAAAAATATTAAAAAAAAAATCTGGCAGGCAAAAAAAAGGGGTTTCCGGGGGACAAATTTGAAAAAAGGAAAAAACATAAAAAAAAAATTCTGTTAAAATACACATTTTTTTCCAGAATATGAGACAAATTTCTGTAAACATTACTGTTAAGTTCCGTTAATTGACAGAAATCCTGTTAAAATTTTACCCTTAAAAAAGTCTGGAAATTCTGCTTGCCAGAACTTTCCCGTAAATTTACGGAAAATTTTTTAACAGTGCCCGTAGCGTCCAAACGGCTCTTTTGGCCTCAAAAATTTCCCGATTTTGCCAAAAACATTTCTTCCAAGGCCCCCCCGTATTTCCCCCACTAAATCAGTTCGTGGACCCTTCTTCAGACCCCAGCTACTAACTGAGGGGGGGGTCTTTGGGAGTGGGAAGTTCTTTGGCTTGGCTCATTGGCAGTAAATTTTCCCCTGGCTCATTATAGCTAATTGTTGGACAAAAATCATGATAGCTCTTGACTTAGCAAATTTTGAGCAGTTGAGGCATAGGTGAAAACGTGAATTGTTGCTCTTTTTGTAACAACGAAGAGGCACCCCCCCCCCCCCGACAAAGAAGTCTGGTGCCCGTGTCGCCACTGCAAGGAAAACAGAACATGCAGAATGGCCAACCAGGAGCAAGGTAGACGTACAGAATGCCACGTCCTTCTAGACTCTGCGCAAATTCTTGATTCCTTTCGGGCAAATAATCCCGGGGGCACTTCCCATCTTGGAAAATGTGCTAATTTTTTTAAAGAGGGTCTTTGGGTGAAAAATTTGGCAACATTTTTCTAAAAACGTATAGGTCTTTGGGTGAGATTTCAAATTGTCGAAAAAAATGAGAGTCTTTGGATGATGATGGGAAATTTTCAATAAACAGGGGCACATTGGGTGACAATGATGTTGGGTGAAAACAACCATAATATGCCTAAAAACGTCAACTAAATGGGAATACCCCCTCACCCTGTGTAAACCCTTGGACATGTAGCGAAGATCCCATCTATATGTGATGGCCTCTCGGCGCCCTTAGAGATGGCCCAGTGGCGTAGGCAGGCAGTTCTAGGGAGAAAAAACGTGTTCTGGGGAAAACAGCCCGGTCAGGGGATAAATCGTTCCCGACTGATTTTTCTGATTTCACATCAAAAATTCCTGATCTTGTACCGGACATCGACACTTTCTGCCAAAGAGAGCTCCCTGATTTCCCTTTGTCTATTGAACACGTTGTGATTGGAGTAGCCCGTCTCCTCCGACCGCAGCAGATACGACACTAATGGTTCTTTGGGAGTGCATGCGAGTTCCTTGGCCTTGCACATAACTTTTTGCCGTAAATGTTCAACTGGCTTCATAGCTCATGTTGAAATGGGGGCCTAAAACTCGACAGCTCTTGGACTTAACACATTTGAGGCTACTAAGGCAAATAAATAATGAGAAAAATTGGGAGAACAATTGTATGTATTTGAAGTTTTGCCAGTATAGAAGACTGATCAACGGTTTTTTAGTGACCGCTCATTCAAATCAGCTAGCGGTTGCTTTAAGCCGCGAAGCGCGGGCAAACCGCTATTCCCCTATAAAAAACCTAGCAACCCTTGCAGGTGGATATTCAGGGCACTTTACAAGGGGACAGATCCTAGTCGGACCTACAATAGACATGATCTTAAAACGCTTGACTAGAAAAATGTGTGAAAACCCTTTTTTATGCCGAAATGCATGTCACAGTTAATGGTATAAATATATTTTTGTGGTTACAGCTGTTATGTCTAAATCGTTTGTGTGTCGGTCAAGAAGTGATAAACACTATTACTAAAAATATGTTTATTCTTCTTATCGGTCCATACACTGTGGTTCTCAAAATATGATCCAGGCCAGTGATGGGTACAACGTCTGGTTGCTTCACTGAATTACGCAAGGTCCTTATTGGGCATTGTTGCTCCAGCAGTAAGCAGACCAAGAGGTGTTCATTGTCTGTGGTGCTGGTTCCACAACCCAGGTAGTGTCCTGATAGGGCTTCCAGATGCCCCACTTCTGCAAGGAAAACCTTAGATCGGCCAGTTCTGGTTCTCAATCTATTGAGGCATCGCCATTCAGCCCCATGAGGAGTCAGCTCCAGGCTGGGAGATGCTCACAGTTCACTACCGATTAGGTTACTTGGGGTTATGAGCAAGTGTTTATTTCTACAAGGCGACTCTATTAATCTCCTTAGAGACTGATTCTAGAGGTTGGGACTTTGCTTAAGAAACGCCTCTGGATTTAAGGTGGTTGGTGGCAGCAGGTATCTGTCCAGAAATGGGGTGCTTCACATTAGATACTTGAAAGCTACGCTCTTGCATGCTCGCTAGCTACGACAGGATGTAAGTTGGTGCTGGACGGACGGAGGCATCCTGTGGTTTGTTGGGTAGCCGGTAGGAGGCATTTAATGCTGGATCAAGCTTCTTGGCATGCGTTGATCTTTCCCATAAAGGCAGGCATACTCTTCACATGCGTAGCACAGGGCAAGTGGCCGCTCGATCTTAAGGTAGGTGGGCGAGCACCCCATCTTGTGCCAGTGAGTTTGTTCAAGATGTTATTGCGCAAGCATACTTTACTTATTCGTCTTACTCTATGTGGGTCTTATAAGAGAGAAAGAGTGCGGTCCAAGGTAACTCAAGGTAGACAGGGTTATCACAGTTGCTCCAGGGGAGTTCCAGACCAGGTAACTGTAAGCTGAGGTTTGGCTTTACGGTTGCATTGCGGTAGATTGGAACGCACACACAGGGTCTTAGATGGATTTGCACGTAGGTTGGTTTTCCTCATCATAAGGAGGAGTTCATCCAAAGTTTTGGAGAGGCTCTCTTCAACAACCGTGAATGAAATGGCATTCTTGTGCGCTTATTCCCAGATCGTCTGCCATAAAGATAAACGACAGGTTCCTGCATCCTAGGTTGGTCGTTGGTATATATGTTGAAAAGGAGATGTGCAAGCGCTCTCCCTTGTGGTAGACCATTATTGAGCCTACGTCATCGGCTCGTCTTCGCTCCTAGCGGGAACAAAGAAATCCTGTTTGCCAGCACTCCTAGAATAAGCTCAGTCAAGCGGCTTGTCCTTGGTAATTTCCAGGAATTCTTTTCGGAGTAGGATCTGTGATTAACAGTGTCATACGCTGCTGAATAGGTCGACGAAACAAGCTCCGGGTACCATACACCTTCTCGAAACCATCCTCAATGTGTGGGGAGTTAGGTGAGTACTTGATTGTTGTCGAGTTGACTGGACGGAAACATGATTGTTTCGGGCTATGAGGTGTTCGTCTATGACAGATGCGATACGATTGAGCAAGGGGCATTCAAAGAGCTTGTAGGTAGACTATAAGGAGTGATATAGGTCTGTAGCTCTTGGATTGGTATGGATCTTTCCCATGCTTTAGGAGTGCAATGACATGTGCTTTCATCCAGACCTTTGGGAACATGTGGAAATAAGGCAGCAATTGTAGAGCTCAAGAAAGCATTCCTTTGCTTACTGGGGCCAGATTTTTTAAGTTGGCTCAGTTAGAGATTGTTTGTCAAGGCCATTACTGCTTTTCCTGGTTTGAAGTTTAGCAATACCGGATCCAATTCGTCCATGTTGAAGGGCGAGTGAAAACCAGGGTCACCCACTATACCTCTTATGGTCAGTTTGATCTTCTTGGTTTTTTGCTTGCACTGCCATTTAAAAGCAGTTGGTGGGCCACTTGTTGGGTGTGCATTGTGTATGCATACAGTTGGCTACTGTGGAGAGGTTCTGTTGGATCCCTTGGAGCTTCGGATGGTAGACCATGTTTTCTTGCTTTATGGGTCATATCGGTGGTTTCAATTAAAGTATGCCAGGTTTTGTCTTTTCCTGGGAGATCCTCTCTGATAACTTCCTTACCTTTAAGCAGTGTTCAGTAGAAATAAAGGGCCAGCTTCAAACATGGTATATACTTTTGATATTCTCTAGCACATCTTGGAAAGGCCTGGTATATAATCCGTACCAGCTCTGGGTATGAAATCTCCGTCAGTCTTGTCACTAGTTGGGAAAATTTGTCATAGTTATGGGTTTTGGAGCAATCTCTTCACGTTCTGATCCAGGTCATCCGTGAATCCTTGCCAGTCTGCTATCCTGTACTTAAAGCGTCGCTTAAAAGGCACTTTGTTTGGTCTTACTGCCGCATTGACTTGGATACTGATTGGTCAATGTTGAGTTCGTGGAACAGGATCCAGAACAATCTTGCTACACAGGTTAGAGATGTTTTTGCTAACAATAGCTAGATCAGGGTTTGTAACCTTTCTTCCAACGGGCACTATGAAATGATGGCGGCAGCTTAGAGTCGTGAAGGAGACGTAGATGTTGACTGTCTATCCATTCTTCGACAGCTTGTCCGTCTTTGTTAGTTTCATTGTAGCCCCATTGGGTACTGTGGCTGTGGAAGTCGCCAATGAAGAAGCGAGGTTTGGTGGAATTCCCAGGGTTGAGTTGAGGGTGCTCGAAGTCTGCTGATGGAGGTTTGTAGACAGATGTAACTATGACAGAGCTAAGCTCAATGGTGAGGACTTCGATGTTGTTATCATCAGACATTGAGGTTGCTTCTACTTCGGTGCCTGTTCTCACAAATATAGCACTTCCATATTGTCGATGTGGTCTCTCGGTGCCAAGGACCATTACTGGTATGGTTGGGCGGTGGTTATTGATTCCTCTGTGAGTTTCCTGCACACATAGGACATCGCATTGGAGATTGTTACACAAATCAGCAATGATGGTACTTTTTGCATTGGAAAACCCTCCACATTCAATGACACTATAGTCAAGGCAGACCTTAGAAAAAGCCTGCGCTGAGGTCTAGTCATGATATGGGTATACTTAAGAAATGATGTTAATGGAAAACAGTGTTTGGAGTTGTAGAGATTAGAGAGTATAAATATACTTTTGTGGTTACATGCTGTATGTCTAAATCTTTTTGTGTGTCTGTTAATAAGTGGTACACACTATTACTAAAATATGTTTACAACTCAAGAAGCATTTACTGGTTTACATTCATTTCATAATGTTTAGCAGTCTACAAGAACTGAAATATCAAAAATGTTAACCTTGTTACAAAACCACATATTTATTCAGTACTCACAATTAAAAATCACAATTGTGCACAATGATAAATATTAAAATATAATGCACATAAATAAAAATAATGCACATAATAATAAACGTAAGGTAATTTAACATAAGGCCCTTGAAACTCGATTATTAGTTTCTCGTCGCCCACCCGAGTTATGATTTTGTGGCCGAAAATCTGAAAATTATTCATTATTTTGAACAATTCTGTTCAAGCACCACCTTTTCAGTCGATATTGGAATTTTTGGTTGGAAACCTGTCCCGGAAGTCTCGGAAATGTGTCTAAAAATAGACACAATGTTGTTCGTATTTCGTCGATCCCGTAGGTTCATTTCACTGTAAAAATACGCATGTAGCCATTGCAACACACTTGATCTTTGATCAGGCAATGAAATCGCACATCTTCCTGCTTGATTATCGGTCACCAATCAGTAAATATATCATTGAAATAAATCTTGGCAGCAGACTCTTGAATTCTTTACGTTTTTACTATTTAGCACATAAATAATAAACATGATATCTCTAAATTTTGGAATCCAAACCCACTAACATGAACCAATTGCAATTGCAATTTAGACTAGTGTAAGCTGTGTAAACCTGCAGCTGTAAAAATGTCAGCTTTGAGTAGACCTTCACATATCGCTACAAAACACAGTTTTCGTTGGGTTTTCGTTTTGAAAAAATATCTGAATCGTGTACTGATAAACAGGAAAACACATTCGCTACTAAAAATCTAACAAGTTTTGCATTTTGGAAAGGTGAAAAGAAAGAAATTATTAGGGAAGTTGCACGTAAAATAATCACAGCGCCATTTCAATGTATTAGAAAATTTTTCCATAGGGTTTGTACAATTTTTCGAAATTTTTGCATTAAGTTTGTGATTTTCTGAAATTTAATTTGGCACCGTTTGAACATAGTAAATCCAATGAGTTCATACTGGTATGTCAACATGTGCCGCTTCCGGGGTGCTGACTCGCTGTTTTTCCAAGTTATTTTTGGAAACAAAACAAAATTTCGACTCCCGGGTACCCGTTTGAAAAATAGTTCCGGGTACCCGGGAGCGCAATTACCTGAAATTTGCACCCCTAGCTACATTAACAACATATCCTATGGTATATTGATGGCCACCATGCCACCTTGGCAGAGAAGGTGAAACTTACTGCAAAAGTCAAGTTTTTTTTTTTTTTTTATTTTATGAACATATTAAAATAAATAAAATACACAAATTTGTGTGATATTTCAACAAACTACAAACAACATGTGCGCCCCACCAATTGTGTTAAATAAAGGTCCACTGTAGACCTACATGTAATGGGTTAGCAATATGTAGGCCCGTATTCCAGAAACTTGTTTAGCCTAAACGCAATTTTAGGCCTAAATCGCCGTAATTTAAAATTGCGTTTAAGCAAAATGCTTAAATATCTTTAAACATTTGCTTATTACAACGGCAAACGTTAAACCCAAGCAACACGTTGGTTGATTAAAGACGTTAACTTGAGTGTATAAAAGCCATATCGTGTTTTAATGGTTGAGCGACCAATGTGTATTAAGGCTTTCGTACGTTTAAGATGCTACACCAAAATTGACGAGAATGATATCCATCATTGTGTTGTCAAGGCAGTGGCAGAGCCGTGCCCTACGAAAACACACCTCTAAAAAACCTTTTAAAATAGCCCGTCCTAGTTTAAATTTTCGAGCATGTTGGCGAAGTTAAAATTAAGTTTAACTTAAACTCCTTTCTGGAATTGAGTTACTTAATCGATAAGTTTATCTCACATTAAACATTTCACTTGCTTTAAAAATCGCGCTAAACACCTTTTGGAAACCGGGCCTTAAATGAGCAAATGAAACAAACAATGTGCATTAAGACTTCGTAAAAGGTTGAAATAATGAAATCCGCAAATATGAATATGAAATAGGTTCCCTCATATGGGCTGAAAAAAAAATGTGACGAGAAATTCATAATTGAGTTCCAGGGCCTAATGGAAAGGTGGGGTTGGATAGCGAGACCCATTAATTGAGAACCAAGAGATAGCCCAAAAGCCTCAACAATGGTCTTAATTCATGGGTCCTTAAATTTCATGGGGTCCACCATAATTATATTTGGAGCAAGATGTTCTCTTGCATGGTTGACGGCAAATCTTTAGGTTGTTTTTTCGTACAAATTTGTAAAACCATTGGACTTGTAATGCATGCTGCGGAAAAGGGAGCTACTACAAAAACATTGATAACAAGCTTACAATGCTTTAGTAGTCTCAGGGGTTTGTTCAATATTTACCCGGGCTCACCATCCCCTGTGCACTTCCAAAGAGAGCTGGTTGGATGTAAGAGCCATATGCTGCTCCAACAGGATGATCTCAATTAGAATGGTTTAAACAATAGACAAGCAATCCATTAACTTTGGATAACAAAATTGAGTAATCTAGTCAAAAGAATGTGCTCTCACCAGGTAGAATTAATTTAGTGGAAGCCAAGCCAATTAAAGGTGCGTTCCGATTTTGTGAGTGGTTATTTACTCATATGAGGCCTGACCTTGCACATACACCCCATCAAGTACCGGGGAAAACTAATCTTGCAGTTTTGATGGTAAGAAGCAATATACTGAAAAGCTCTATTCAATACTGTGGTGATATTGATCGTTAACCATTAAAACGGTGTTGTTATATTTGGGGAAAGAAAATGATTTGAGGGCTCAAATTTTCTGGATAACAATGAGAAAAAATACGACCTTCCAGAGAAAATCAGGGGGTCCCAAAAACTATCGGAAACACGCACCTTCAAGATTCATGTCCAACTTCAAACCAACATTCACACAACGAGTCATGAATAGCCCACTATTTCAACATGACAGGCATCAGGCTCAATCTCGCTGCGACTGCCTACCTGAAATTAGTTACTAAATAAAAGTACCACTTTACAACAAACACCTTACCTGTTGCCAATCCCTTGCTCAATGCCACATGTCCTGCACCTGCATTTGTGGACTCGAACCAGGGCTTTAGAACTCCCTTCCATTAAAGTAATCAAACCAGCAGCATCTACAACTATGCTCAGCCTGCAACTCTAGTGCAGTAGCAGTTATGGTACCTCCCCCTTCAACAGTCACCTGGCCTGACTTGACCTTCTACATGCCCTTTGAAACTAGATATAATGAAATGATGTGAGCGTTTCCAAATATTTGATGTAGATTTTCCTTGTCCTTCTATGGATTTGAAATGCGAATTTGTTTTGAATGCTCTTTCAAGACTATGACCAGTTCAATCATGTCTTAAATAACCTGTCTGACTGGCATTATCAGCAATCATGTCTATTTCAAGGAATTATGCGCTGAGAATTTAGGAAAAAAAATGGTCCTGTGATCATTGCCGGTGGGCCTTTATCCCCTCCGGGAAATCAACAAAAAATGTACAGACACCAGCAAGTATCATAAATTGTTCAGAAGAAAAAAATGATGTGGCATTTTTTGGTTCCAAGCTGCGCAACCATGTCATGATCCAACTGCTCATATGGTATAGTTTCCCATAAGAAGTGGTTGCAAAAATTACAAATTTATTTTTTGGCTTTTTGGGCAAAAAAGAAAAAAATTAGGTTAAAAACGCGTGTTTTTTTGTTTTTTGATTTTGATGTATTTGATATCTCAAAACCAACGCTTTTCAGAATTACCACTTTTAAGTAATTTCGCTATATTACGTCGTAAAACAAATTAAAGTATTAAAATAAAGAAAATAAAAGCATTCAATCGGCATTTAAGGTCATTTTTCTAAAATTGTTTATTCAACTTCTGATGCACATAACATGTTAAAGTAACCCAAAAGCATCAAAAACACATTAACACATTTATGTTTGCCCGAAAGTGAGAATGCTTTTACTTTTCAGTAGAAATTACAGTCGTGTTAACTTTAAAGGGGCAATTAGGATATGTTACAAAATGGTGCTGTTCATTTGGAAAAAATCCTTCCTAGCCGCGCACACTGTACATGACTTAGCTCAACACCGGTCGTTCACTATACAAAATAGCTCATCTGCTCTAAAAATAATCACCAAATTCTAACGCAGTGAGGTAAAATCCCAGTTCAAACGGCAAACAATTAATAATATGTCCAACAACTCATGTATTATTTCAAGAAGGTTGGTTGAGGTTTTCCCCTTGCCTCATAAATTGAACACAGAATTTTCACATGGTTAATGGAAACAGTGTCAAAAAGACATTTTGCCAATTTATTAACCATTACAACGTCATAAACGGCCACGAAACGGCCTATGATCCTGGTTCCACCGGATAAGTGATTTACAATATGCCTTCTGACATATCACAAATAGGAATTGATTATACACAAATACCTATTGCCCGAAATATTTTTGGGAAAGCCCTTCTTGAATCATGAATGGTGTGCAAGATCACGGCCAAGCGAGGGCGGTGTGTGTTGGACTCAGTACTAAGCCAGAGGGGGGAGTGCCACAGGCAATTGCACTTGTAGTGTATGCATCTTACCTTATATAGGCAGAGATTCATGGACTTAGTATATTACACAATTAATGTCTTTAAAAGGTAAGTTTCATACTAGTTGAAATATTATTAAAGTCATTATTGTGATCACTACATCAATTTTATTGCAATAGAAATTAGTTCAATTGATCGTTGTATAACTAAAAGTTGTCTAAGCTATAACTTGATGTTTTTACAATGTGTTATTTTTTATCGTCTTAATCTTTTCTAGAAGATTTCTTGAAGTCCTAGCACAGTCTTAAGTATTAGTATTGTCTTAATTATGTAACACTGTTCAACTGTTGTATTTGAACAGGATAAAATTTAAAATAAAAATCACACTTTCATAGTTAAAGCCTGGTTAGGTTTTAACTATAATGATTGCAATACTGTGTAGGCAATGTCTGTGTGCCTGGCATGTTGCTTATTTAAGCTAAGCAAATTAATTATTAACTAATCATATCATGATGTGTCTTTAATCTTTATTCAGTAAGAAATAAATGACATACAGATATACATGCTATTGTGTACTAGACCAAGCTTCTTTGCCATCCCCACTATGTAGTAAGCTGGCCCACTAGAAGGTGTAATTGGAGTCGCGTGCATTGCGGGTCATTCAAGTTCACCCTACACACACAGGCACAGTGCACAGTTTGCGCTATATGCTTAAGAGAAAAAAAATAGGCTGATTTCTCAATATGTCATCGGATGAACATTCACACAGTGATTTTGGCCCGAAAATTGGATTTCCTGATTTCACTGTATTTGTTAACTAGAAGACATGTAGTTTTAGATGTTTAAAACAATATGGGCTATATTTTAGTCATAATTAACAAATTAATGTAGTAAAAAACAAAGGAAATAAAGCTTTCCAGAGCATTTAAGGTCATTTTCTCCACATAACGTATATTTGAACCAATGATTTACAAAAATAATTAAGTAAGCACAAAAATCATCAAAACATGTTAAAACTGTTTTGACTGACCTAAAATATAATGCTGTCACTTTTTAATTAGAAATAAAGCTACATAGTTTTTCCCATGTACGGAAACCCATATTGGACCCTCAACAGCATTTATTTTGATTTTGCTACATCCATTGCATTCACTGACTCGTTTCTAATTAATTGTTCTATCCGATTTTTAATAAAAGGTCTTTACAAATAAAATATTCCAAGACTTTGTCTTTGTGTTCCTAATTTCAGGTGTGCCTCTTGGTCCAATCATTGGGTTTCCTCCTCAACAAAGAGAAGTCAGTGCTAGTTCCGTCCCAGAGTCCTCAATTTTGGGGACAATCATCCAATTCGACACGGGGTTGGTCTTCTCCACAGATCAAAGGGTTTGCGACATGGTAGAATGTGCTCGTAGTGTTCACGATCTGGTAGAGGCAGACGTTCGCCTGTGGTTACGGCTCCTAGGCCTGATGGCCAGCCTGATCGGTACAGTACCGCTTTGCAGACTTCAGATGCGGTTGATTCAGATCCATCTTCTGAGTCATTATCGACCATGGCATCACCCTCTGTCGATGAGATCCTATGTTCATCAAAACCCTCCGTAGTCCTGAGTCCTGGGGTGGATCATGCCCCAATCCTAAGGTTAGATTCCCCTTCCCAATCCACAACCATTTACGTTAGTTTCTGAGCGAAAGCCTAGCGCGTCGAAAAAATGGGTGGGAGAGCTCACCTCCCTCGACCGGGCAGATTGTCAGGCCTTTGGACCGTTGCCCAAGCTCACCATCACATCAATGTTCTAGATCTGTGGGCAGTATTTTTGCGCTAATAAATGCCGGCTGGTCCCCTCGTGCAGGGGAAAATTGGCTGACAGTTGTCGTTTCGACAAACCATGACATTCGTAACATACCTCAACAAGTAGGGGGCACAAAGAGTCGCGTCCTTTGCAAGGAGACTATTCGACTCCTCCATTGGTGTCAGGAAGCGGGAATTTCCGCTTCGGTGGGGAACGTCCGTCCCCGGGGCAGACAGTGTGCCCTCTCCTGGGCGGATGCTCGTCACGAGGAGGTCCACAGTCCTCATCTGCATCGAATGTGAGGGGTTCTTAGTGGGAATGGCACCTTCTTGCTTCGTCTTCAGTGTGTCGAAGGAGCTTCACAGAATCGACCGGGCCCCCATGGCGATCTGTTTGCCCGCACCTGATCATCAACCTCCGCTGTTACTACTCTTGGAGCCGGGATCCTGCCAGGGCAGCTGGGCAATGCCCTATGCATGACTGTCCATTTGATCGGGTAGCGCCTTTCCTTCCCTCCAATTGCATGAGCTCCGAGGGTGTTGGAGAAGGCGTCCCGGTCCACCAACTGCGTATCCTCCTAATATCCCCGCTGTAGCCCAACCACCATGGTTGCCCTCCTCTGCTTCTGGATCTGTTGGTGGAAGACCCAGTCATGTTAGGTCACACGCAGGACGACGTGCTTGCAGTCGCCGACAATCTGCTGCAAAAGTCCCAATGAGACGATTCACGCCTCGGCAGTGGACTGTTTGGACAATGTTCAGAATCATATCTCCTGGGGAGGCGGGACTGTTTCTGACAGTTGCCAGCGTATGCTGCAAAGCAAGGCGAATTCGACCAACGTACTTAAATCCAGACTTAAACTGTACTACCAGTGTGTGCCATTAAACAGATTAATCCATATACAGCACTGTAGGGCAATGTATGTGATTTCTTGCTGACATATTTCAAGGGGCCGCTCCCTCGCACGCTCCAAGCATACCGACAGCGATGGGGGCCTGCATCAACGGTTTTGAGATGGATGTCGGTCTCCTCGTATCCCCCTCAATAGCCTTATTAAGGCATGTTCTCTGAATGCCCCCCTTCTCGATCTCTAGTCCCGGCTTGGCACGCTGGCCTCGGGTTCTTGCAGTTTGTTTGTGGTCTCTGAGGCTTTGAGCCATTGACCAAGCCCATCTCGCTGGATCTTACCAATGAAGATCAGCCTTTTTAAAGTGGCCCCTAGCCTGTGGACGGAGGTGTTCCGAGATTCATGCCCTTTCTATTGAGGAAGTTCACCTGAGATTTTCCCGTGATGGGGTTACAATCCCCAAGGGCTGGATGTATCAAAGCACCAAACTGTCTTTCACTCCTGCTCCAGTATTCTTGCAAGACTTGGCAAGAACCGCTGGGGCTGTGGCCGAGAAACCCTGGTGCCCTGGAAGAGCACTTAGGTGAAATTTTGGGGTACAATGTAGCGATGTTCTGTAACTCGACGGGTCGCCACATGGACCTGCACCCAAGAGCACAATTGGCCGCTGGATTACGCTCAGTGATTCATGACGCCATGAAAAAACAATCAATCTAGAATCATCGTCAAGGGTTCTCGGCCATGACAGTAAGATATCCCATACCCACCTTCTTGGGCTAGATCGGGGGCTACCCTTGCATTGATGAGTAGCGTTGAGAGGCTGCTGTATGAATTACACACGAGCTCCAGACCTCTACCTCAAGGATTTACTGGTACAGAGAGGGAGAGTTGCCACTGGGCTGCTGCCCTTAAAGGCTGGTCGTCCGGTATCTAGGTCCAAATAGGTATCAAAGTTGATTGTCTGTTCCTTCAGGGTTCAACAAGTTTGGTATACATTGGCATAATTATGATGCTTACTTTCGTGGACTTTCTTCCTCCGCAGACTTATCCAAGTGTCAGGCTTCTGTTGCAATAGGTCAGGTCGTGTTAGGTAGGCTTAGTCGTGTAGTGTTATTTCCTCTCGTCCGTGAGAGGGGGATACACAAGCATATGTAATACCTCCCTCCCACGCTACGCCTAAACTACCACGCACAAGTTTCTTAAGCCCCCCCTCATAAAGTCGGCCTTTGGGTGTTTCAGAAACGCGTATTGTTCAAAGATGTTCAAAGACATCCCCCTATAGGTTTGTCGCCCGACTTGACTTGCGCATGGATTGCTATATTGGTGTGAACACAGTAAGTTATCATGTAAAGCATAGAGACAATACAAAATGTTGTTTCATGGTTTAGGTTAAATATACCTTAAGTCTTTGGCCAAGCTTTTATACAGACAAGTCATACGTAACTGAACTCTTTGATAATTAAGTAATCTGTACAGATAGCTGGCTGTTAAGATGCTATTTATATATCATAAAAAGTAAAGATATTATTAATTATGTTACTCTGATCTTCGTAAGTCTTGATGTTCGCCTGTCATTAAGTCATCTGATTTTTATTCAAATTAACATAATTTGGAGGCAGAATGTTTTAAAAGACCATAATACTTTAAAATGTTCGTTTTTCTTTTCTACTTGATTTGGGTTAAGGTTCGGTGACCCAAGTGTGCCGTTCAAATTGTTTCACACACTCGATGTTTAACTAAATGCTGTTTAGTTATCAAAGTACATTTACAGGGAAATTAGCAAATCAATTTGTCAGTCCAAAATCACAATTTTGAATATTCGTGACTAACAATTATTTTCACATACCCTACACTGCCCAGCTTTATTTCTATGTAAAAGTGAGAGGCAATTTTATTTAGGTCAGTCAAAACTGGTTAACAACTGTTTAATGATTGTTGTGCTTACTTAAACATGTTTCTAAGTCAAGTTCACATATACATATTATGTTTGAGAAAATGACCTTAAAATGCTCTGGAATGTTTTTATTTTCTTTGTTTTACACTTATTTTTGTTAATTTGACTAAATATAGCCCATAACAATAGATTGAAATTCAAAAATCCAATTTTCGGACCAAAATCACTATGTGAATGTTTATCCGATATATACAATCAATGTAATATATCCTAGATTGCCCCTTTCAAGTTAACACTACGTAATTTCTTCTCTTTCAAGTAAACTAATTCACACTTGGGGTCCAACAGAACTGTCGTTAATGTGTTTTTTTATGTTTGTGCTTACTTTTACATGTATTACATCATTATAAATAAACAATTTTTGAGAAAACCTGACGGTTAAATGCGCGGAATGCTTTTATTTTTATTTTTTTATTTTTACTACATTAATTAGTTAATTATGACGAATATACCCATATTGGGTATAAACTGACTTTCATCTAAAACTACCTGTCTTCTAGTTACCAAATAGGCCTACAGTGAAAAAAATCGAAATCCCATTTTCGGACCCAAAATCACGAATGTGAAGGTTCATCCCGATGTAGATAGCCATCATTGTCAAAATATCCTAGATTTGCCCCTTGAGCATTATCACTACTGTAATTTTTCTACGTAAAGTACAAGCTTCACACTTTAGGTCCAACAAAACTGTGTTAATGTTTTTTTTGCTTTTGTGCTTTTTTATGGTGCAAGTTCAATAAACAATATTTTGAGAAAAATGACCTTAACTGTTCTGGAATGCTTTTATTTTCTTTATTTTAATTATCTTTAATTGTTCTTTAAGACGTAATATGTCCAAATTCCTTAAAATTGTAATTTTCTGATAAAAAGCTTGTTTTGAATTCAAATTACATCAAAATCTCAAATCACATTTTGGCCAATCCTCTTTTTTGGCCGCAACAGGCCAAAAAAATAATTGTATTTTGGCACCACTCTTATGATAATATACCAGATGAGCAGTTATTGACTTGTTGCCAGCCACGCTTGTAACACAATGCCCACATAATTTTTTTCTGAACACATTTATGAGACTTGGCTGGCTGTCTTTACTGCCGCTTTGTGCCAGCTAGGCGTTTCCCCCTCAGAAGACAAAAAAGCGACTAAAAATAATTAAAAACCTAAAATCTCATTTAATACTAAACAAATTGCTTATGACTTCTTGCTGGGAAATTAGCTCTATTTAATAAACTCTCTGTATCCCACAAATAAGAAAATAAAACAACAAAAGAACAAGGGGGGCTGAACGCTAATGCCAGTGGGGCATTTACCAATTCTGAACTTTATTCCCTATAAGTCTGATGAATTTATCAGGGTCAATAGTGAGGGTCACTAAATCCCCGGGCACTAAATGGCCATACCCATTTACCCCTCAGAGGAAGCTAATAAGTGCAGACTGGGCATTTGGCAATCATGTTCTTTTCAGTGCTAATTTTTGTCGGCTGGGCATTTAGTGAAAAAAAATGGTCACTGTCCCTCAGTAGATTGCCAAAATCAGATTGCCAATAACTGCCGACTAGGGATTGACCATTTGTAAGACCCATTGCCATGAGTGCTGGTTGGACATTAACGCTCTTCTGTCCAGCCGACAATAACAGGCATGAGTACCAACTAGTGCCGGCTGGGCATTTAGCAAAGACAAAAAAGTGTTGATTATTGCTGGCTGGGTGTTAAGGCCCCACGAGCTAGGGAGTTAGGGCTAATAAGGGGTTTTAATATAGTGGTTAATGCATCTTTGATTGTCTATTTACGAAAACAAAGAGTAACGCTGAAAAACATATTCCTACATGAAACAGGACTTCAATACAAAGTCCTCACCTCAACATGCCACATGTCCTCTTCAAGACCATAGTGACTTTTAAAGACAAGATGGCCACCATTCTGGACTGTGATTCCAACAAATTCCAGCCATCTTGGACTTGGCAGCTGCATGGTCAATGTGCCACCTGCAAAAAAGGATAAGATTTTATATTATCATAACATAACACCATGGTAATTTGAATTTGTACCTATCCCTACCTTTTAACTCTAAACTAACCTCAAGTCTGCTCCACCTGTTTATATCTTAAAGACACTATCAGTGATTTTAAAAATATTTGAAATTTGGAGGTATAGCTTTAAAGTGAAGGATAAGTCAGTAGAATTCTCATAAGTTACCTTTTCCAACTGAAGAATTCACAGAAAAGGAAGAAAACGACAGTGTTCCAAGATACGATTCCCCATTCAATTACGTGTTGTAGTATGTATCCGAATGGACAGTAATGACTAAAATTTCTGATTCTGTTCTTATTAGGTTGCTTCTGGTCTTATCATTTGCAGGGTATGTTAGGATACCTGTACTTGTTACATACATGCAAAAATCTGATTTTTGATTATTTTTTTCGATTTTCTGATTTAGCAAATCACTGATAGTGCCTTTAAACCAAGGCACCTGGATAAAACCAACAACCCAGACCAAAGTAGTCAAACCTGGTACGTCATGCATGTGGGTTTGAGTTACTGTACAACTTGATAAGATTGTACTTTTCTGGAGAAAATGACAGTTGAGAGTACTTACAACATCCCATAACCTTTATCAGCCAGAGATTGGTGTGGAACACAGATTTAGAAAAAGGAGATGGATAGTGTAGATTTAAGGTGCCCAACACTATTATAATGAGCATATGCACTTCATTATCATAGTTTTGGGCACCACCCAATGGGCCAATCATATCATCATATCGGGAAAGTTCTTATGATACATATTTATGAACATGTGAGTATTTTACGTTCATTGCATTTAGCGAGTGAAAACAATTTACTGATGCTACATGCTGTCACTCTGACTAAAATATCTTTTCTTAAGCAAAATTAAATGGGGCATCATGAGTCTTTTTGTGCATTAGGAATGAGGGATCTTTTTAGAGGCATGTTAATAATAATAATAATACAACCATTCTTATAAAGCGCATTACACAAAGAATCTCAATTCGAAGTCTGATTGCCAATTATTATTACGCTGCCGTCAGGAAATCATCACAATCATTTCGCTTCATCTAGTTGGCAGCTGGATGACCCTATCAGCACTTAGATTGTAATATCACCCATAACAGCTCCCCAATTGTCGCTTGGGTCAATGAGGCAATTGAGACTAAGTATCTTGCCTAAGCACATAAACATGTTGGCCACAGCGGGGCTCGAAATCACAACCTACTGGTCACGAGTCCTGCACATGTTTTCTTCCATCGATTGGTTTTCGCATAATTATTGCAGAAAAATTGGCTAATCAGACAATGTAACATTGGGGAAATGCAACTCACTGATAACTTAACGTGTGACACACAGATTTTTGTGTGCACGTTCTTGCGCAACAACGGTGAAGACACTGTGAGAGAAATCGGTTATGGACTTGGGCTATTCCATAATAAATTTTACATGCGATTCACTTCTTCCTGTTATACTTCTATGGTGTGGAATGGCAACAGATCTTACTAATTACACAAACTGTAATTTATTTTTTTTTCAAAAATATAAACACCTATAATTACCTGAGCCAACCAGAAGATGTGCACTAGAACCAATCAGACTGCCCCATATAGTCACATG
>JAMKCH010015584.1:0-25400 GCA_023653785.1 Ophioderma brevispina
TTTAGCGAAAACAAATGCGAAGGTAGCACCTTCACCGGGGTTAGGGTATGCCGTCGAAGTCGAAGGGTAAGAGGTGGTGGTTGCCACCCAAAGATATTTTTGGTACATTTTTTTAAAATAAATATTATGCACATTATGGCTCTAAAGGTCTATGTTTCTGTAAGAGCTAGTCAATTGTCGTCATTTAGTGCTGAAAACCGCATGAAAATCTGACATTCCTACCTCTTTTTGGCGCAAAAATGGATTTTCAAAAATTTTTAAACTTCGCTTGATGGTCCTAAAACACTTTTGAGATTTTAACAAAATAAATTTCCCGGCACTCACACGATATTCAAGATGGCGTCAAGAATGGCCGCGAAAATATGCAAAATGCGAAACATGGCATTTCGATGCTGCTAGCATCTTCCAAAACAAGGTGGCAGCCAATATGGCTACCACATCCTTGAAAATTTACACATAATTAGGTATAAATGCAAAAAAGAGAGCACGTATTATTGGAATCAGTGCAGTGATGGCCATTAACATCAGAGGCGGACTGGGTAGTCAATCCGGCCGTGGAAAAATGGACTTGACCGGCCCAAGAGCATATTATGAACACCATAGTTCCAATTATGTACTACAACCCACCCCCAAAAAGAACAACAAACAAAAAAATACAACAAACATTTTTTTATAACCAACAAAACAATTAGAAATTCGCGGTTCTCCGCTTTCGCGCACTCAATATTCATGGAATATAACCCATGGGCCGCCTTCGACCACTACCTGAATACCAAGTTTCATCAGAGTCCGACATTGTGTTACAGCAGCAATTTATGTTAGAACAAATATGCATATTAGCATTTAAAAATGCGAGATTGGATGGGTAATACCTGGGTCCACTACTACACACATACCAAGTCTCATCAAATTCAGACATTGGATTCTGGCAGAAGTTGACCTTCGTAGTTATTAGCCATACAGAATAAATATGGAAATTAGCTCATGCAATTTTATTGAATTCGGAAGTTGAGTTCTGGTAGAGGTTCACCTTTATTAGTATATTGGCCAATCAGAATAGATATGTAAATTAAACATTAATATGCATATTTAGCAATGCGAGATTGCATGGGTAATACTTGGATCCACTACCACACCAATACCAAGTCTCATCAAATTCGGCCATTGGGTTCTGGCAGAAGTTGACCTTTGTAGTTATTAGCCAATTAGAACAAATATGCAAATGAGCTTATTAATATGAAAATTTAGGAACATCAGATTGCATGGAATAACACTTTGTCCAGTTTTACTGAATTCGGACATTGGGTTCTGATAGAGGTTCACCTTTTTTAGTTGAGCTTATTAACACTTAACTGCATAAGGGGGGGGGGGGGTTCCTAGGGACCCATTTTTGGTTTTTCGGCCGGCGTTTTTTAACGCTGTAATATATTTGGTTTATATTTTTTGTATTTGTCTAACTTTTAGTTGCGCTCCAAATCCAAATTCATCGCGTCGTTTTTGCGTTAATTAGCATGGGTCCCTAGGAGCCCCCCTTATGCACTAACGGAAGTGCCCATGACAAAAAATAAAAATCTTAGAGTTACTGTGATTCTGATTTTCATAATGCATACACCTAGTGACATAAACAAAGTAAATAATTAATCAAAAAATTCTTGGAAAGTATAGTAGGCCATAGGTGTCATAATATTTTATATACATCATATAGCGGTTTACTCTAGGAACCTATGGTAAATTAGACAAGAAACTAAAAAAGATAAAATGCACGAGACATTTCTATTTGTGCTTAATATGTTAAATATAAGTTCATCCGTTCCACCATTTTTTTGTTAAAGGCATATCAGCAAAAGTCTAGGTGAATCAGTGCCATAGAAAATGCAGAAGAACGACTTAGTGTGCTTTTTCGCACCATTTTGACGCAAAAAAATTTAAAATCAATGTTTGCCCCTATACTTTTCTTACATCGCACATTTGTTTCCGTTTTTATTTCTTAATTGTGTGTGTCGTTGATCCTTCTAACATGTGGTGGTGGATTTATCTCAAAAATCCTTTGGGAACGTGGTTATATAATGAATGGGTCCCTAGGAGCCCCCATTATGCACAACGAAAGTTTGCAGAAACCTTATGCAGTTAAGTGAAAAATAACCTACTTTTTAAAAATAATTTTATATCATTTTGCAGTCAAATCGCTCCAGACCTTTGGATGTTAGAAACCAAAGTTTGTACAAAAGGTCAAATAACAGGGGGTCCCATAATGATTAGTTACCCATCGATACCCAATGTTTTATTTTTTTTCCATAGAAAATCAATAACATAGGTAAGTGGTTTAATATCCAACTTCATTATACTGTAACCTTTCCCATAGGAATTGTGATATAAAAATCGGACTAACCCAAAGTGATAATATACACTTAATTGTGTAGAGCGTGCTGAGAAGAGAGTGGGACGCTGTACCATTTCAAAGTTCAGCAAGTTCAAAAATCTTTTGAATTCCCTATTCTACTTTTTATTCGTGGGCAGGCAATCAGGAGGTCACGCCAACAGCGTAATTTTTTGTACCGAGAAGACAAGACAATCGCTGTGACCTTAATAGATGCGTCGAAAATGCCTCTGGAAAATGTCCTGATTGAGGTCCAAATACCTGGAATTCCATTAATAAAAATATGTATATTATTGTTGCGAATGTCAACTACATATCATTGGTTCTAATATGACGCGAAAGGGTGTTTTGGGGTTCAAACAACCGAATTAAAAAGCGACGAATTTTAAGTTTTGAAAAAGCTTGGTCTCTGAAGTTCTGGAAATCCCACAAATTTCTAAAGCCCCCAAATCATTAATTAACATATTGTGTCTACAAAAAAGTCTGTGTCGTGTTACTCATCTCTTTTAAGAAAGCGAAGACCACGGAAAATGTATACCTTACATTTATTGGCATCATTTAGTTAGAGTTGAGTACTGTGATCGATATTTCATAATGCATACACACCTATGACATAAACAAAGTAAATAATAATCACAAAAAAAAATTCCTTGGAAAGTATAGTAGGCCATAGGGTGTCATAATATTTTATATACAACATATAGCGGTTTACTCTAGGAACCTATGGTTTAAAATACAAGTAAACCTAAAAAAATATAAAATGGCACGAGACATATCTATTTGGGCATTAATCTGTTTAAATTAGTTCATCCTTCACATTAAAGCAATCAGCAAACATCTAGGTGAATCAGGCCATAGAAAAGGCAGAAACGAATTAGTGTCTTTTTTTTCGCACATTTGACTCAAAATTAAAATCATGTTTTGCCCCTAATTTTTCTTACTGAACATTTTTTCAGTTTTTTTTCTTAATTGTTTGATGTCTTGTGAATCCTTCTAACATTTGGTGAATTTCATCTAAAAAATCCGTTGGGAAAGTGGTTATATAATGAAATGGGTTCCCGTATGACCCCCTTATGCCTAACTAAAGTGCAAGACCCCCTTATGCATTAAGTGTTGAGATATGCAGCAATCCACCATGATTTTTATTCTCAATTTTTGAGTCAATCGCTCCAGACGTTTGGATGGTTAAACCAAAAGTTTTGTCTCAAAATTGTCCATATACACGGTGTCCCAGAATGATTAGTACCCATCGATACCAAATGTTTTATTTTTTTTCCATAGAAAATCATAACATTAGGGACGTTGGTTTAATAGCCACTTCATTATACTGTAACCTTTCAAGGAAATTTGAATCCTAAATCGGACTACCAAAGTGAAATACACTTAATTGATTGTTTTAGAGGTGCTTGATTTCATCCTTTGGGGCTAAGGAAAAATGTAATGTCTTTTACCCTCTTCCTGGCCAGCTTTTTTACAACATGGCTTTAGTCCCGTCGGGAATTCGTTATAAACACTCAAAACGTGTGATTGTGGTACCAATAGAGAGCTTTGGTCGCTCCTTTGTCCTTCGATACCAAAATGAGTACTAATACTTCCCAGTACGACGTCCAAAATGATGTCATAAACCTCGCTAGAAAGTAAAGCTCAGTGGCCACACAAGCATTAGGCCTATTATATACTATTTTGGTACTTTTCTGCAAAGTAAGCTTTAAAACCCTCTGTATTTATATAAACCTGGCTTTTTGCCATGATTTAGGCCAAACCAGCTTAAAACTGATAGTCCTAATATTTTGGTGCAAAATTAAATTTTCGCCTATTGTGCACTTGTGTTTTCTGAATGGTCTTTATGACGTCACTGTAATGCCATAAAGGGTATCTGGTACCTATCTCGGTGTCAAGGGAAAGAGAATTATCAGAGCTATCTATTGGTACCAAAATCAAAGTATCAAGTGCTTAATAAGATATTTCCGAAGGAGGAATAAGGTGATGCAAAAAGGCTGTAAGTCGAGGGATACCCCACACATACATTTTTTTCAGACTTAGCCCAAAGGATGAAATCACAACCTCTAACACATTAAGTTTATTTTCACTTTGTTAGTCCGATTTTTATGATTCAAAATGCCTATGAAAGGTTATATTTAATGAAGTTGATATTCACCAACTTACCTAATTTTTATTGATTTACTATGGAAAAATAAAACATTTTTGGTATCGATGGGTACTATCATTCTGGGACACCCTGTAGTTCTAAATTAATGATTTCATTGAATTGGGTTTAAATGTTTTTCGTGCTTCGTGCGCATTTTTTTTCTAAAAGCCGGTGCCCCGATTCATCTACCAACGGCTCTAATTATAGGTGGCCAAACCTCCTCTGTTTAGACTCTCTTTTGGCACGAAGATTCGTACTTCAGATAGTATTTTTTCACTTCAATTCAAGTGGGTTTCAACCGATCTATAGCTGGAGGTCTCAGTCCCTGCCCTTCAATCATGGGTACAGTGTGCACTAGTTTTTCTTTGTCTAATATAGAGGCTTCAACTGAATGTGCCATTTAAAGGCCTGAGTCACTGGTATGAATCAGTAGTCTAAATGAATAAAGTGAACTTTATCCCGGCATAACACATTGTTTAGACGGCTAAATTTATCAGCGTCACCCGTGACCCATGAAAACGCTCGCTGCGCCCAAACCAAAGGCCTCACAATTCACCAATTAGTCGGGCAGGTCACCCAAGTTACTATTGTTTCACACACAAATTGTTGACCTGGTCTTTACACGGCTTTCACAAACATCATAGGCAAACGACCTTGCTCTTGTTCAACAATTCCTGCACACTCTGCAAGTTCAAATCGATGAAACCAGGCCATGTTTATAGCATATGAGAATTCATTCCATGATGCCAATAATGGAAGGTTATCCTTTTCCTGGTCTTCGCTTCTTAAAAGAGATAGAGTAAACGTACACACCTTTTTGGGGTAGCATCACAATATCATTAATGATTTGGGATGCTTTAAATTTGGTGTGATTTCCAGCACTTCAAGAGAGCACGCTTTTTCAAAAACTTAAAATTCTTCGCTTTTAATTCGTTGTTTTTACCCCAAACACCCTTTCGCGTCATATTAGACCAATCTATATGTAGATATGCATTCCGCAACAATAATACATGATTTTATAATGAATTCAGTATTTTGGACCCTCAAATCAGGACATTTCCAGAGCTTTTCGACCAGCTATTACGGTCACAGCGATTTGTCTTGTCTTCTCGTGTACAAAGAAAATTACGCATGTTGGCGTGACCTCCTGATTGACTGCCCACGAATAAAAAGTATTGAAATAGGGAATCAAAAGATTTTTGAACGTGCGAAATATTTGAAGGTAGAGCTCCAACTCTCTATCCTGCAATCAAATTTCCTGGCCCTATACGGAGCTGCCACCGGCCCAACGCTTGTAACTTTCTTAGATATCCGATGCCAAGTCCGCAAATCGTAAGGTTCTCGACCCATATCAAAGGTTTCAGCCTCGTTGGGTCCAAGGAGCTTGCTGCCGGCACAATTAACTTTTCCACGGCCCTCCTGAAAAAAACAGTTAAATTGCTTCATAGGCTCATTTATTTTTACCACATGTTAGTCTTTTTACATTCATCTTTTTTTTTTCCCTTTTCTTTTTTGTTTTCCTTTTCTACTCTTTTTACTCGACGGCCCAAAAGGGCCCAATTCCAAGCGGCCCCATGTGGAAAATTCACACAGGTCTATGGTCAGTCCGCCTATGGGGACTACGGAATTGTTATGCAGTTGTTATTTGGTCTACGCCCCCATAGTCTAAAAGTGTTTTTTACGCCGAAAAGATGGGTATGGCTGTTTTTGTTTTCCGCTTTACGTACCCTAAAGCGAATATATCACCGCCATCTGAAAAACGGTCGGTGTGCAAACGATAAATGCCATAAATTCTTTTTGGCTCTCCAGAAATATCACGCAGGGTCTTATCCCAACAATTTGCCATTTTAATTTTTTTAGCTAAACATCTCCTTGCGGCGGCCATCGTGGACGCCTAGATGTTTAAGTCCCTTCAGGAAGTTGAAAACTTTATATTGTGTAGTCGTGGATAAAATTTCTATCTGTAATGAAATTATAATGGCAGTTTTCCATAAAACCATGGCATTTTGAAGTGGGCAGGACAGGCTAACGTGCAGTTTTTCGGGGTGAAAACATATCTAATCCTAGTCAGGGAGACATCTCCTTGTGATATATGGGAAATTTAATGAACTGTTTTCGCTTCTTTTAAAGTTTTTTTTATGAAGTTAATCCCTTTTGAAGAATTTCAAATCGGTTCAAATGTAAATAACATATCTAATTCTTACACCGTTTTTACTCAATCAAAAAGTGGGACAAACTCGAATTTTGCCCTCCTCAGTAAACTGGAGTTATCTCTCGATGAAAAACAAGCAAATGAGATGAAATAAAAATTGTTGGAAAGCCTGATCTTTTTTCTTTAATGTGATGTACAAAACGACTTACTTATATTGAGATTTAAAGGTGCGTGTTCCGATCGTCTTTGGGACCCCCTGATTTACCCGGAAGTAGTATCGATTTTGATATCAGATGAAAGGCCATATTTTTCTCATTGTCGTCCTGAAATTTGAGCCCTCAAATCCATTTCATTCCCAAGATATAAACAAAAAACCGCCGTTTTAGTGGTTAACCATCAATATTAGCACAGTATTGAATAGGGCTTTGCAACGTGCATCATTGCGTCTACCATCAAAACCGCAAGTTTGTTTCCCACTGTACTTGATGGGGTGTATGTGCAAGTGTCAGGCTCTCATATCAAGTAGAAACACAATAGACATAAATCGGAACAAGCACCTTTAATATTGAAAAGTACTCAGTGAATACATCAACTGTACTCTCATGCAAACATTCATTTAAATGAAAGGCATTAAACGAAAGACAAGCACTGCACTAGTCAAAATATTTCAGTGGAAATCTACCAACAAAATCTGTTTTAGACATCGCCATTGGTTTAACACGTAAAAGCTAAATCTTGATGAAAATTCTGAATATTTTATATACTTTTTCAAGAAATATTTTCTTATTCCAAAACCGTCGGAGCTGAAGATTCAACTCCACTGTAAGAGTTATTTTGTTTGTATGAATAACGGACGAGGGCGAGGTCCTATGTGAGTCGTGGGAACACACATGACCGACCCACATCAAAGTACCCAAATTGGTTTGTGGTTTGCACTCCGTATTGCTGTAATTTCTTTGATATTTTGGGTGAGTTGCTATATTGAATAAAGCTTGGCCGCCATCGCCTGGTAAATTCTAACATTTACATTTTCAACGACGTTTTAAGATATATAAAAACTGAATCGAAGATAGAAAGTTATATTCATCTATGATAGGTATTGTTTTCTCTTATGGTGATTTGTTGGTTATCGCTTTCCGTATGTGTTACATTCACAAGCAATCTTGTAAGACTTACTAGTCTATGTCGTATTAAAAAAAGAGAAAATTAATTATTAGTTTCTCGTAGCAGTGACCTCTGAAAAGTGATTAGGGAGGAAGGTTTTTATTTTTTTACTAAAACCTTTGATGTTTTGACTTCGGTTCTTTTTTGTCTGATACCTTTCTTTTGGATGACTGCTTGCATGAGAGTACAGCTGATGTAGCTACTGAGTACTTCTGAATCTGTTTCGCAAAATATCCAGGAGGTGATATTTTGGGAAACAGATTTTGTTGGTAGGTGTCCACTAAAAGATATGATATTTTGACTTCTCTACAGCTTCTTTCTTTCCAAAACCTTTCATTTGGATGACTGTTTGCATGAGGGTACAGCTGATGTAGTTGTTTAGTGCTTATGAAATCTGTTTCGCAAAATATCAGGTCCTATATAGGAGATGATATTTTGCGAAACAGATTTTGTTGGCAGGATTCCACTCAAAAGATTTGATGTTTTGATCTATGTAACGCTTCTTTTAGTCAAATACCTTTCATTTGGACGACTATTTGTGTGAGGGTACAGCTGATGTAGTTATTTATTGCTTATGAAATCTGTTTCGCGAAACAGATTTTCTTTGTACAATTTGAATTTTTAAAAAAATGTAAGATTCTTCTGAAATACTTTCACTAAATTTTTGAGTCAACATGACATTACTTGCAATCATATTTGCATCTTCCTAGTGTTTACATTTTTCCTAAACTTACGCCTCTTCCCAACTTAAAACTCTGTTTCGTTTCGTTGCGCAAAATATCATAAGCCATTTAAAAATGGTGAACGGAAACACTCAGGAAAAAATGTATTTGGCTTTTGTTTTTAAAACGCGAGAGCGCGTGTGGTCTAGTGGAAAAGGCAGGACTCGTGATCAGTAGAGCCCGAGTTCGAGCCCCGCCGTGGCCAACGTGTTTGTGTCCCTGGGCAAGATACTTAATCTCAATTGCCTCGCCGACCCAAACGAAACCTGGGGAGCTGTCATATTATGGGGGATATTACAATCTAAGTGCTGATAGGGATGTGCGCCTGGCCGGCAGCCACCTAGACGAAGCGAAATGATTGTGACGATTTCCTAATGACGGCGTAATAATAATAGGCAACAGCGCTTGGAGACTGTTACAGTGATAAAGCGCTATATAAAAACCGGATTATTATTATTATTATTATTATTATTATTATTAAATGACATATGGACCTATCACTTGCGAGTTTTCATGTTATATAGACTGCCTACCATGTAGGTTGATGAATAACTATTAAAAATGCAATCATGAAAAATATCGTTGGTAAACAAATTTGCATGATTTGAGTTTATGTACATGACTAATTATCGCCAAAGGCAAGTAGCAGACATCCATGCTATTTTCGAAAAAAAAAATCGTTTTTCATCAATACGCATGGAGTATTTTCGCAGTATAGCAGGGGATTGTAGTAGTGTGGGTTGGTATGTCAATGAAACAGTTCCCGTAGGATTTTGGTGCTAAAGTTGATTTTCTTGCTGTTTTTCATTCAATAGGGACCAGACAGTCAGAAAATGATGGGGTGAAAATTTTGGGACTGCTGCCCCCTTCCTCAAGGGGAGAAATGTTACTACAGGGAAAAATTTAAAATCGAGCCAAATTGTGTTTTAATGTACATTAACATGTTCGTCTCCTTATAAGGACTAGAAAAAGTATATATTTGCCTAGGTTCCGACCTTTAGTTAAAGCGCTATAGCCCCATAATGGTTCAAGGTCATCCTTGGGTAAAATTTACCCAATGCCCAGATTTTGTTGAAGCTGGTGATAAGTTGTTTGTACTGTCTCATAAAATCCAAAAATGTATTATTTTACAGTGTGTGACATTTGGTTGGCTAATTACATAGCAAAATCTCGCAAGGGTCTACATGGTCTATGGGAGTCACTAGAACTTTCTCTGGATGTACGGGGCTATACCGCTAAAGGTTGGAACCTAGGAAAATATATATTTTTTGTAACCCTTATGAGGAGACGAATGCGTTAGTGCACATTAAAACACAATTTGGCTCGATTTAAATTTTTCCCTGTACTAACATTTCCCCCCTTGAAGAAGGGGTCATTAGTCCGAAAATTTGCACCCCATCATTTTCTGACAGTTTAGGTCCTATTGAAACCCAAAGAGCAACAAAATCAATTTTAACATAAAAATCCTACGGGAATACACACCAACCCACACTATAGTGTAAGAATGTCCGCTTCCGGATAAAATTGTGAATTTTTGCACACAAGTACTTAGGCCATTGATCACCATAAAACTGATGCAGCACTTGGCCACCCCTTATGACCCCATCTTGGGTTTTCAAAGGTTATACTGGGGTCAACATGTTAAATGTTCTGAATGTTTTAAAAAGACTACCATGGTGTTTTTCTGGTCACAATGATTCCAAAAGGTATAGTTTTACACTATCAGGGCTATAGTTCCGAATTTATGGGGTACAAACTGTACAAATGGTGAAAAGTCATTTTGGGGTGTACATGGTTCAAATGTTAAAGTTGCTTTGATTTCAGGTTATATGTGGTGCATTGTTTACCTAGCTTTAACGGGATAAATAAGGAATAGTTTGCCTTATCCTTTTGCTTAGTTTTCACGTTTATCCAACAAAATAGGTCCAGGTCAATAGAATCCAATAGCTTCCAATAGCTGATGACTTATCGCAATTTGGTTAATAACCAGCACGTAAGATAGTCAAAACTATCTAATATTTCATTCTATTAGCTACACCAACATTTGAACCACTGTTTTATTAAATTGAGCACAACGTTAATTTTTGCCCCCCTGTACAAACCAAAATTGACTTTTTTACCAGTTTTACAGTTTTACTTAAACCCATAATTCTCAAGTCACAGGTAGTCATAAACTAACCTTTTTGAATCCTTGTAGGCTATGGTAACATGATACAATGTTGCCTTTTAAAAATTAATGAAATGTCGTGCTCCAAACCGGGGATTACTTATTTCCTTTCCTTGCACTAAAATTAAAACAATATTATTTTAACCAGGAAAGCTTAATCCCACACATGAAAGGGGTGCCCATTATTTAGAAAAATGAATAAATTCAACGTCAATTTATTTCTAAGAATATCAGTGACCAATGGAATACATAACCTCAAACATGCTTCGAGCGAACACTGGGGCTCAATGTCTCAATAATTCGTCCCCGAAAAAACCCCCCACAAAAAAAAAAAAAACCTTTATTCACAGTCTTTACAAATCTGGTCCATTGTTTTGTGCAACGTCAGTTGACCAAATTCGATGTTATGTCCATGGGGGGCTGGGCATTGGCTGTGATGTATCCTTGGCCTCGTGGTTTCGCGATAGAACTGGAAAACTTAGGAGTTCTACGGGTGGGTGTGGTTTCATTAACTTTGACATAGATTAATATGGTTGGTTTTTCGGCAAGAGAAATGTAAAGAGGACAATTCCATGAAAGAAAACATGGCAAAGGACTGACCCTAATTTGTGCATAACCTAAATCCGCAAGTTATTGTCTAATACCCTATTTTCGAGGTGTAATTTACCCAGAAAGGGCAATTGTAGTCAGCGCCTAACATTTTAAAATCATGAGCGAGTTTAGTATGTTGCCCTTTCAGTTTAAAGATCTCGAGCTTTCATACGTAGAAGTCATAACACCTGATATAGCTTGAATCTTTTGCACAGTGTGGCCAGTAACAATGGACCTTCCTACCTGTTGAGAAGATATCTGAAGTGTTTCTAGGTTGATTGTTAAATATCATGAGCGCTATTGTTCGCTTGCGTTTACGTGTATATATTGGTCACTGAATTCTGGGAGTTAATTGAAGTTGACATTTTATTCTTTTTCTAATAATGTGCACTCTTATTTCATTTGTGGATCAGCTTTTCCTGTTTTAATTTTTCTAAAAAAACATTTTTAAATTTTAGTGAAGGGAAGTAAGTGATCGCCCATCGCGCTGGAGTCACGAAATATCGTTGAAGTCACTAACATATATCATGGCCTATGGGTGAAGAGGAGTATTAGGCCTAGTATATATTGTCTTTGTTTTATAACTGACCAAACTCTAACCAAGTACTTAATAAATGATTGGTCCAATCGGATAAATTCCTGGGACAAGCGGAATAAATGTAAACGTATCAGTTTTCTAATAATTCCTTATGTGACTTAAAAACTGTGTTAGTATATTACATATTCAAATATCATTTTCTTATGTTTGAATGCTTCAGAGTTTGTATCAATTTGGTGTCTGAATTTATTCTATTGCATTTGCCTGTATTGCTTTCGTGAGAAAGGGACATTTTTTTAATTATGCCTTATCTGATCCGGTATCGTCAAATCGAATTTCTATTTTACTGATTGTGTAAAGCATACCACCATCTATAACGAATGGAACGTCGACACGTATCCGCCCCAAACTTTAATTACCGACAGGAATAACCGATCCGACTATAGCTAATTACTTCTTAATTAGTCGATTTAAAAACCCTCCTTAGTGAACCAAGGTGTTTTCACTCCCCGTTGGTGGCCGGGGGGGGGGGGGGTGTTCCACTTTCCCGAGGGAATTGTTGCACAAAATTATTTCCACATGTGAAAGGGTTATATAAGACAACCCCCAAATCACGCAACATAAAATAAATTTTGTTATGTTTTGCTGCAATTAGGGGCAAAATATTGCCTTTCAAAAACACGCGAAAATTGGGCAAATAGACGGAAACTTTCAAATGATCTTTGGGCCTTACATCAACATTTGAAAACGTATTTAATGTTGATATATACTCTAAAGACCCAAAGTTACCTATATTTCATCACATAACACCAGTAGTTTTTTAAGGGAATCCTGTATTTTTTTTATACAACGGGGTTCCAAATACCCGTAATTTTTCCATAGAGTTTGACAGTAACGGTTTGGCAAACGTCCATGATGAATTGTTTGTTTTCACACATAACAGAGTTAATTATTTTTAATTTACTAATATGTGTTAACCTACATGTATGTTGGTGAACTTATATCAGCAAAACAAAAAATTCCTTTGGTTCTTGGTTTCTTATTCTTATTTTTAAACCATTCTCAAAACGTCGTTAGTGCCCAAGGGGGGGGGGGGGTTCCTGTGACCCCCACTAATTAACTCCATTAACGGCTTGGGACGATTTTTAAATATTTTTGGTATTAAAAGAAGCGCAATTTAAAAGTTAACATTAAAAAACTTTCGGCCCAAAATCCACGCTAAGCGGCCGCGCGAAAACAACTTTTGGGGAGTCCATATAGAAACCCCCCCCCCCTTGGTCACTTACGTTTTTCATTGGAAAATAAATATTTTATTTTAAAAAAAACATTTTCTATCGTGTGTAAGATTATTTTTCATTTGGAAGTCACAAAAGAAGGAAACACAAAAATGCTTCTCCTGTAAACTCATGAAAAATGTAGATAATACGACGTTGTGTTACATTCACATGACGATTTGTTTGCTTGCTTTTTTTCTTAATTTAGAAGCTTCCAGTTTTACATATGGAAATAAAGTTGGCCCTACCGTTCCCATATGGCTTCACAAATCCGGAGATTGTCAATTGAGCAAAATCAGGAATGTGTGGACCAAAATAGATGATATTAAGACAGTGTCGCACACAAATGAGATTGAACTGTAGAATACCATTCTCGTCTATTGACAAAGGAATGTGAATTTTCCTTGTAGGGTGTTACAGTACCATGGAAGTGAAGAAATCGTATGCAACCAATCAGCGACGTGTGTGCGTTGATGAAAGTAAGTCATGACGAAAGGTATCTTAGATTTAATCCATGTAATTTTGAGTTCTTGCACAAGTTGCAGTATATTTCTTTTTTTTCGTCCACTACTTTTGAAATACAACTTTTCATTATTGTTAACATCTTACTTAATGTGCTTGGTTCCCACTGCCGCTGCATCTCAAGTCAAATGTTTGTCTGTTTAGATATTGTTTCAATTTAATGAAAGATTAGTCCCCCCCAGAACCTGCAATTTATTGTGAAATATGTTCATAAGAAAGATCTAATTTTGCATTATTTTCAATTATCTAGAATGGCATTGCCAAATGGTGTTAACCCAGCGGAAGTGCGATTGCTTTCTGAAATTCCAGGAATTATATTCCCCGACATACAAGGGTATTCTGATCATCGTAGAAAGCAATGGCAGATACCATAGAACTAAATCCATCAACAATTTTTTAACAACGGGTTCAAGGTAAGATTGAAGAGCAATGACCTGTACGAATGTGACACAGAAATCACAATTTCCAACGTACCAGGAAGTGGGCTTACCTAGCTGCAAATCACTTATCTGCTTCTAAATCCATTTGATTCTAAACAAAAAATGTTGTCTTTTTGAGAAGCTGCAACAACATCGCTGGAAAGGCGAAAGTTTACAGTTTTCTGATGATGGCCAAAGAAAGACGAGCAATACAAAGTATCGCCCACCCAAAGCCAGAGGTGACCTTCGACCCGAAGCCTTCTAACGATGCTCAAATGTAGCACTAGTTCACGATGCCAAAATAACCAATCCTGGATTTGCACCAGAATCTTTAAAGAGGTATGAAAAAACAAAGCATCTACACGATTTAAACATAGTCAGTCAATCATAGTTGGTGATAATATCACACCAGTTACATTTGGTACCCTTTCGTGTATTTCATTTGCCAAATAAAAAATAAAGTCCTGTAATCAAAGAATCTTCATCTGAAATTGACGTTATTAACTTGACAACAAAACAATCTTTCCGCTTTATTTTTTCTATCAGTGCAAATTAAATTGGTCACGTGTGAAATTCAGCTGTAAAAATTCTGTTGATAAAAGTACTCACATTTTTTATAGTAACATCAAAGACTGATACAATAATTTGTAATATAAAGGTACTTTACTTAGTATTTAATAAATAATTAAATGTCAATCACGTGTGTACATTGGTGGTTACGGTGTGACATCCTGGTAGTCTTTAACTTCTCATAAATTGGGTGACCCATCTTGGTAATGTACACAATGAATAATTCTTGTGTATGTCCATTATTCGCAACTATGAGCGTGTTCGTAGCTGGCCACCTTTTTTCCTTTCCGCGTCGGAAGCGGGTCGATCCGTTATCCAGCTCATTAGAAACAGCCCGACCCGCTATTTTAGCGCAACTCGATAACCGCTAATCTAACCTGCTCTGAGAAGGTTTTTTTGCCGTGTTGCATATACCGCTATTTCACCCTGAACAGCCGATAGCGGCTTTGCCGGTTGGGTAGGAATGAAGCCAAGGCCGCGCTGTAATGCGACTTCCGCTACGCGCGTTGTTCAAATCACAGCAGTTACCCGAGCAGTTAGGCCATTATTTTCATTGTCCAGAAGTGAATCCCATCAATAAATTATGATGAACACTTATTTACTTCTTGTAGTTTTACTTTACACCTAGACCTGGTATTAACATCCCATTAAGGAAATACAATACCTCAACACTGTATTAATAGTAACGTGGGTAATAGGCCTACATGGAAACACACCTCAACGAAGAAATGCATTGATTCGGAAACGGGGGATATATTGTGACCCCGTCAGGGTCTTTCGAAAGCATATAGCGGTAAGTGCAGTCGACCATGCCACCATATCGGTATGTGCCTTCAATAGAACAGCTGAAATATCTGAAAAAGCCGGGTCCATACCGGGTCAGCAAAAGCCGCGGTTTGCCGTGTCGGCAGTAGAAACAGGCTCTATTTCAATTATTTTCTTAAGAATTCCATCAGTGACAACTTACAGTACTCAAATAATATTCTAATTATGCAGATTTCCTGTGTTGAAATAATAATAATGTCCATTTTATACCGCGCTCGTATCCGCCCTTCGGGACGCTCACAGAACGATTGCCGATTATTATTTCGCTTCATCGCTTCCAGGTGGCAGCTGGCTAAGCGTACAAACCTATAAGACCCTAGACTGCAATATCACCCATAAAAACTTTCCAAATGTCGCGTGGGTCAACGAGGAAATTGAGATTAAGTATCTTGCCCAAGGACACGAACATGTTGGCCACGGCATGGCTTGAACTCACGATTTAACGGTCTAATGATCACGAGTCCAGCGCTTTTCCACTGGACCACACGTGCTCTCATAGTGCAACCCTGTTGAGTTTGGCAATTTCACCTAAAACTTCAAATAGAAATGAAAAGCGGTTTAGACCAGGTTTGATTAAAATTAATAATAATAATAATGTGTATTTTTAACGCGCGACATATCCACGTAAATGTGCTCAAGGCGCTGTGCGGCAGCCATGAAAGGCGCTCAGCACATCAGAGAAACCATAATACCAGAACAGAATTATACGCAGAAGCTCGATTTTAGTTGTTGTTTTCTTTTTTAACATGATCATATTCATAGTTTAATAACAAATGTTAAATATTCTTCAATATGATTAGAAATTTATAGAAAATGGTGAGTGCCGGTCACGTGTGTGACAGTAATTAGTACATCAACAACTGATGAAAAGAACTTAAGTGGTCATTGAGGGCCATTAGTGGGTCAAAGGTCAAAAGGTCAGATTGAGTCAAAAATATGTTCAAGACTATTGAAGGTCGTTAATGAGGCCATTAAGGGGTAACTTCCGGTCTGGGTCACAAATACTTTCAACAATTCTTATCTGATATCTTATCTGATATGCAAGGTAGTACTGTTATAAAAGGGTCATTGAGAGTCACCAGCGGTTCAAAAGTGAAATTCTCAATGAGCACTACGACATTCTAAACATGTTGAAAATATTTTATCACTAAAGGTAGTTAAGGGGTTCCGATCTGGAGTCAAAAATATATAAAAAAATCATATCTACAATTTGCAAGGTAGTACATTGATGTCACTTGCACAGATGAATTTTAAAAATTCCAAAAGTCAACGAAGGTCATTAAAGGGTTAACACTTAAGTGCCTAAGGTGTTTTCACTCACGTTGGTGCCTACTTTCCCGACGGAATTTTCTAATGAAACTCATACCACCTTTGAGGGGGTATAAGACAAGGCCAAAGGTGCAATATAAATGAGTTCCGGTTTATCGTCTGGAAATTAGGGGCAAATCATTGTTTTCAAAATGCGCCAAAATCGTTCAAAAAGTAACATGATGTTTCCGCGGCCCTGATTCCACAGCATACACATTGCAAATAATTTTGATGTTTATATCTGCTCTAGAAGGACCAATTTACATATATTTAACACAAACATTACCATTTTGTACATTCTTGTATTTTTTGTGGGGGCAGTCGTATTTGCCATAGGTTTGTATAGCAATGGCGCGCATTCGCTCGATGACGGAATCGCTGCTTTTCAGCACATAAAGGGTTAATTATTTTTTCTGATTATGTAATTAATTTTGTTTCATGCATATGAACATACATAAGCAGAAAAATATTTCTGTGCAACTGGGGTTTTGCTCAGTGTTTTTTATTTTTAAAATCACACTCCCGTTGGTGCCTAAGGGGGGACCCAAGCTAATTATCTCATTAACGGGCGAAAAATTTTAGTAATTTTTTTTATGGAAAGAAGCGCATCGATAAGTTGCACATTACAAAAAATTAGAGTTCGAAAATATTTTTCACGAGTGAGAAATCGCCGAAAAACAAATCTTGGGTACTATGGAACCCCCAAAAAAAAAAAAAAAAAAAATAAAAAGTCAAATTTTCAAAATGCGCCATTGAGCTGCAACTTGGCAGAAATGATTCTCATGACATTCTAAATATGTTAGAAACATTTTGAGGGGTCATTAATTGGGTTACCTGCCCTAATTAGGACGTCTTGTTTGTCAAGTCTCTGGAAAGACTAGCTCTTTACCTAGTCGCTAGGTCTTGTAATTGCGAGGTTTCTTCTTTTTCTTCTTCTTCGGGGGTTAGTAGATTTTGTGACCCCACTTTTCTGCACCCAGTTTTGCCCACTTTTCTGCACCCACTTTTCTGCACCCAGTTTTTTAATGTTACTCAATCATTATTAACGTCAGATTATTGATTAATTGACTGATTAATAGGCGTAAATTACATTTTTACATTAATTATGTTCGGCGATATATTGTCAACAATTTGCAGCCTCGTCCGCGAATATACAAAAACGTTTCTATCGTATCACACATCATGAGCATTGAGTCCTGTGTAATAATGTCAGGGAAATTCCCTGAATCCAGGGGGAAGGTCGGATTTATTTGGCATCCCTCGGAAATTAGCACTCTATATAAATGCCCAGTAAACATGTATATGGATTCTATTGTGTGAAAGGCTCATGATACGGTCATTTTTCTGTCATAACTGTGCGAAAACGGTTTATTGCAAAAGCCACACCCATAAAACGAATCTTATACGTTAACTTCACGAAAAAATGTGATAGCTATGACAAATCGGGTCTTGGAAAGCAAAGAGCAAAATGTGGTGCGATATGGGTCATTTCCTGTCAATACGTCGGGTACACGTTGTGTTGCATGAGCGCCGTAGTCTCTTGGGCGTTTGTATACGTTCGTGCTTGGACCTCGTGGAGTCAATAGGTGTGGTAGGACCCCATATACAATTTGAATAAATAACGTTCTCAGCAGTCTAGGGATTTTTGAAATGGCGCGAAAATTGAATTTTCAAATGCATTTTTCTCCAAATTTCTTCTACGAACTAAAAGTTCGCTGAACAAAATTGCTTTAAATGATGTCTTCTTGCCGTATGGTAAAAATTGAATGAATTCATCAAGCGGTTTTGGAGGAATCAATCAGGCATATAATGCCGATTTAGGGATTTTTTTTCCATAGAGCTCCACAGGAGCCTGGCAACTTTATTGGCGCCAGGAACGTACGAGGTGAAATGTGTTTTTAATAATTGTTGCTTTTAATTGATTTCCTGGCAACGAGACTCTTTTTTCAGCTCAAGATCACAGAATGAAGGTGATATGGTATACTATCTTTCTCAATTAAACACTAAAATAAAGTCGGGGCAGAAAAGTGGGTGCAGAAAAAAAGTGGGTGCAGAAAAGTGGGGTCACAAAATGTACCAACCCCTTCTTCGGCCCTTTTATGCCAGAACTACGTAACTCGAAATTTTGAATTTTTGATAAAAGCAAGGTGTTGACATCCCTGACAAAATTTACAGTGTATCCAGCATGTTTTGCGACACAATTCAAAAGCATTCAGACCGGGATTCAGGCATTGTACTTTAGGCTTGTAGTAAGATATTGATCTGGCAAGTGAAAGATGGATTAGCCGGGATTAGCACATATATAATAGCAATGGTCTGTGAGCTGATGACAACATGATTTTCAAGTTTGGTAAATGCTGGCGGTAATGTCAGTATCCTTGTTCCAGAAATTGCCACAAACTGCCACCTCCCCGCTGGAACTCTTTCTGTTTTTACTGTTTTTACAGAATGTAAACATCCACATTGTTTTCAAACTAGTGGAAGTGATTTCAGTAAAGGTCCTTTTCCATTATGTCATTTTTTTCATGCCATTATGTCCCTTTGAGCGCTGTGATACTTGGTCTGTAACTTATCTGTATTATTATCGGGTGCTCACAGATCTTGAATACAAAGTCATTCGGGGGTCAAATCAGGGGCATTCTCTCTATAACTCCTTTAAAATATTTCAAAATTAGTATTAGTATTAGACGGTTGGTTTGATCTTAACCAGACCTCGTCAGATGAATGAACTACGACGTTGCTATTTTGTTTCCTTTCGTACTAATTCGGGTTCGACAGAAAATGTGAATGACATTTGTTTCTCTAGTAACTTAGTCATTGAAATGTGTGGGTGTGGTCAAACCAAAGACAGCAATAATTGTTATTTATATTTAATTCAAGCCTATCACAATCGTTGTACTTGATATGGGAGCCCGCGAACTTGGTCCTTACCAAGACTTGACTCTATCATCAATAATCGTTATGGCTGTTTTGTTAAGGCCCGAGCTTGGAACGTTCATTTTATGTGGAGGTGTGTGCGAACAATAGAAAGTTATGGTTGTTTCATCCCTAATATGTCATGCGTGCATAATGTTGACAAAACAAGAATATTATGGTTTTTTGGTTATACTGGGTTAATATTTGGCAAATCGTGTTCATCATTTAACTTTTAGCTCGAAATACAGGATGACCCGATAAAAAAAGTGATATTTTGTCCACTTACAGTAATTTGATATCTGTGGATTTTATTATAAAGAAGGGTAATAGAGCATCTTACCTGATTTTTTTGTTCATTTGTCAAGTGGTTCTCAAGATATGTTCCACTGGACAGTAAGTCAGCAAAACAGACCTGTCCACAGAGCATCATTTTTCTTAGGCATGGTTGAACACAATTGCAACATCAAAAGTAATTTATCTTAACGGTCTTACCTTTAGTTTCTATATTCTACTTGTCCTCCCTGATTTGCGATGCACTTAGTAGCCCTGGAGTGCATGTGTTGAACAGCTCTTGATGCATCTAAATGCATCGTTTATCCGTCGTCGTAGTTCGGGTAATTTGTTTTGGCGACCCTCATTGTAAACTCTAGCTTTACATCACCCCATAGCCAAACATCTAGCGGAGTTAGATCCGGAGACCGGGGGGCCGTTCCACCGCATGCCCTTATCCAATGATCCGATTTGGAAAGCGTTCCTGAAGGCGGTTTCTAACCAGTACAGACCTGTGTGCTAGAGACATTTGCGACACGGTTTCTCCTAATGCTTGCGCGTGGGTTGTTGCGAAGCTCCTGTCTTACAGCTTGAATGTTCGCAGGTGTTCTGACGCTCCTGGGCCGTCCGCTTCGTCCTTTGTTGACATTTTCCAAGTTCCCTCTGCTTCAAACAGTTTTCTCATGTTACAGATAGCAGGCTTGGTTGGGTACTCTCACTCCAGGGAACCCGTTTGAACCCGTTTAGCTACATAGCTACCAGTTTGGTAGTAAATCAATAAATTGAGGTGTCATTACTATGAGAGTGTTTAAAGTTCTCGTTCAAGAAAGATATCTGGGTTTAACCCTCTCGTCTTACCAAGGGGGGGGGGCACCCCCTAGCGAACTTTGCTCCGTTGCGCTAAAATGCCCAAAGCTTGCGTAAAAAGCTTCTACGTAATCAATCTCTCATCTTTTCTGGTCATTTTAGCGAAAAATTGTAGCACCTTCACAAGTGTTAGGGTATGCCGTCAAAGTCGAAGGGTAAGGGGGGGAGTGGTTGCTACCAAAGGATGTTTTAAGGTGCATTTTCGAAAATATTTTGCAAGTATGGCTCTAAAACTCCATGTTTATGTAAAACTAGTCATTTGCCATCATTTAGAGCTGAAATCGCGTGAAAATGCGATATTCCTAACCTTTTTAACGCAAAATTGAATTTTCGCTTATTTTCTGTGGAAAATGTCAATTTTGCCCACTCGCGGATTTGATGGCGTGATTGTGACGCCATACTAGGTATGTTGGTACTTATTTTGGTATTAATGGAAAGAGGACTATAGCTATCCATTGGTAACAAAATCATAAGTGTCGGGTGCTTTATAACAAATTATCGAAGGGGGTGGGTGGTAACCCCCCCCCCCCTTGGTAATCCGTATTACAACAAAAAAGGCTTGGTAAGACGAGGTTTAAGCACAACTGCACGCTACAGTATGAATTTAGATTTGAAAAGCCCGCCTTGACACAAAACAGAAAACTGGTATTTAGCACAACTGCATGCTATGATTTCAGATTTGAAAAGCCCGGTTGCCAAAACAATTGATGTGTAGAGTACTTATCATTCCATCATGAAATACCCATGGACAAGTCTGTTTTGCTAACTCATTGTTCGTTGGACCATATTTTGAAAAACCACTCAACCAAAATGAATATTTGTTTTCAGACAAGATGCTCAATTACCTACTCTTTATGATAAGATAAAATCCACAGATATCAAATTACAAAAAGTGGAAAAATATCACTTTCATTTGGGGAAAGGTTTTTATTGGGTCACCCTGTATAAGTTTTCTTTTGCTTCAAGTTTGACTCAAATCGGGTATTTGGTTCAGTAGTTAGGACAGTTTTTGCCCAAAGACAAGCGAACAATACTGCAAGTTAAACGTTTTACGGCAAGAAGCAAATATGAAAATGAGCTCACTAATATGCGCAAATAATGATGACACAGTGCATGCTTATTACTTGCAAGCACCACTACCCACATACCTTATTTCGTCCAATTTGGACACTGGGATCTGGTGGAACTTGACGTTTGTAGTAATGAACCAATCCGAGGAAATATGCAAATGAGATCATTAATATACACAAATAATGATGACACAGTGCATGAACATTACTTGCATTCATCACTACTTACAAACTAAAATGCGTCAACTTTAGACATTGGGATCATTAGAAGTCCACCTTTGTAGTATGAGCCAATCAGAGTAAATTTGCAAATGAGCTCATTAATACGAGCACAAATAATAATGACACAGCGCATGGTATTACTTGCATCCATTGCATCCACCACTACCCACATACCAAATTGCGTCAAATTTTGACGTTGGAGTCTAGTCGCGTTCTACCACCTTTGTAGCATTGAGCCAATCAGAGCAAATATTCAAATGAGCTCATTAGCATACACAATGATGGCACAGTGCATGATTATAATTTGCATGCACCACTACCCACATACCAAATTGCGTCAAATTTAGACATTGGGATCTAGTAGAATTCTAACACTTTGTAGTAATGAACCAATCAGATCAAGATTTGCAAATGAGATTATTAATATGAACAGATAATGATGACAGGGTTACATGTATTACCTGCATCCACCACTACCCACTACCAATTGGGCGTCATTTGTATATTGGGATCTAGTAGAATTCTAACCCTGTATAATAACAATCAAGAGCAGATATGCACATCGTTCATTGGCATACAACAAATAATGATAACCAGTGCATATTATCACAGTAGAATCTTAAGGTTTATTTATCGTGAAAGAGGACGTATACTTGTTCTTTGCGTGATGAACAAATGCTCATCTTAATCGGGTGATGAGCACCTGACATCTGTTTCAACTGCATGGGTAATAACAATGGTTCTGTACTTCCAGTAACAAGTAATTTGAAGTGGCTTTATATCCTCTGCATACCGAGCGGAATTTATTGGATATCAACCGTGCTATTATTTCTCGAGTCAATGCAAGACGATGTACATCTACTGGTCACTGATAATTTAGGAAAGAAATGTGTATGACATTTTTATTCATTTCATCAACTGTTGCACTATTTTTTTCACTCGACATACCCCAGAGTATTTAAAGATATAATTAGACAATATAACTGCGCAGAAATCACTTAATTACTTCGCCGATATGCGGAACCACATGTCCCATTAGCAAGCACTTCTCTCTTGGATTCCATGGAGCTATGTATGCAGGGGTTTTTTGTTTATCCTCAAAATCTTAAGACCAAATGAGAAATGTCCGAGAAACTTCAGGGGAATACTCTCTGAAAAAAGCAAAGCTAAGACCATGCCTCCATTTCAATTAACCATAAAATAAGGAACGGAATATGTTGCATATGCTGCCCTGCTGACGCCCTCCACAGATAGAACCTTTTGTCTTCGTTAGCTACAAGAGGTACACGAGGCACCCTTTATAGCAATACCCAAATACCTATTAGCTTATGTTTGTATGTAGTGGCAAGAGTGCTAAGCAAAGAGGTTCTATATAGATAGAGAGGCAAAAAACGTTTACGTAATCTTGAGAAATTCACCGTCTCGCTGGTTTTGCCGCCACAAAGAAACATAGAGTACAACAATAGAAAGCAATGGCTGCCTCCCCGCTTCTTCCACATACTGTGGGGTGCCGCTTTGCATATCCACTAATTCCGGTAGTGATACAAATTAACGTATGTGTTAAGAGAGGTGTCCATGTGTAATAATAGTGTACCTGGATCATTTTGCTCAGATACTCTTTTTTCTCATAATGCAATGCGCGCTTAGGTGAAAAGATGTATTCATTGAGGCGGGTTATCTAAATCAAACGACTGATGTGTCATTTCAATTCGTTGTGTGGCATGGGTAGACCAAAATTTAACACACCAAAGCCACCCAACATCCAAACAACTGATATTTTGGCGGATTGTTTGTATCGAATTGACATTATTGTGTGTGAAAGCACCCAAACTGATAATTATTCGTGCAATATTCAAAATGTCCGGCGCCCAGCACGGACGACTGGTTTCGAATGGTTTCACCCCTGGTGCTAAGATTGGATATATAACAGCTCACACCAAGCAGACTCTTATTTATGCAACACAAGGCCCGCATCTTAATGTTAAAGCATGGCCCATGACGGGGTTTCATAAGGGACACCCCTTCTTTGTGACACCCTTATGAATTCGGAAACCTTCAAGGAATAAAACCACTACGGTTTAGTGGTTTATCGTTAAGGTGTCCGAATTCATAAGGGTTGTCAGAAAGAAGGGTGTAACTTTATGGAAACACCCGCCTATGGCAGGGCTATCATAGCATGATCAAGGTTCAGTCGCACTCCCATGGCAAGTCAATATTTTTCATCACAGTAATTGAGCAAATAGATCCCCTGTATTTTAGTCATGATTATGATACCCCGACAACATGCATAGTCAGTGATTGTTAAAGATCCATGGGGGCCCGATCACTAATAGCCTGTCCCCAGAAGCCCCAGATTTTACGGAAGGGTCAACATTTGGTATCAGAGAAAGCTACGATTTGTCTCATTCAATTCTAAGAACAATATTAGAACACACTGGATGTTAGGTTTGGAAGTATGAGCGAAAATGTGGCCCATTTGGGTCGACCATATTCATTGTACAGAGTACTTCTTGAGGCTTACAAAAATCACAGTGTTCGCTCTTGCATCAAAAGCGGATTGAAATATCGGTGCGAAATTTACAGATGGGGGTATTTGAGTGAAGGCCATATTTACGATGTGAAAACGTCATATCCTTAAATCGATTGTATGAATGGTATGAATATATGTAATAGTTGTTGGTTTTGGCAAATTATATTAGTTGCCCTCCCCAATTAGTCTCAGGTCCCCTAGAAAACAACAAAGCAAAACTAATGAGTGTCCCCCCCAACCAGATGCCACTAATATTATAGATGGTGTTGTTTTAATTAATATAGCGAAAATCACTGCAGCGAGCGGGTTGGCCATGTGTTTGTGTTTTTGGGGGGGGGGGGGTTCATAATTTGGGAATGATTTCAATTACCATTGAAGTCTGTATTATAATTTTCAATAAAGCGACTTTGAGAATTATGTACAGGGGGTTTTTGAAACATGAACAGATCAACTTTGGAACATGTCGCTTTCTAATTGCGGAATGTCAAATTCATTCCGTTTTATCAAAATATAGAGTGGCGTCCTTCATTCTATCCATTACCATTAAGATCGGTGCGGGGGACACATAGCTGGAGGACTAAAAATGTTTCGTTATAAAATTCGCTTGCCTAAACTACCCCTAATCCTCACGAGTTTGGATATCGCAATGCAAAATGTGAAATTTTTTTTATTTTTTTTATTTTTTTTACAAAAATTGTAGAGGGTGTCTCGATAGATTATATCACCATTTGATGTAGAAAATGTTCT